>CAWWDY010002729.1:0-278385 GCA_963942605.1 Poecilus cupreus | reverse complement strand
TCAGATTGAATAGTTAAAAACAGCGTTTTTCTATGTTTTTGCAAGTTTAAAACAGCAATTTTATCGTCATTTCTCATAAATCGCCGTTTCACACGAAAGAAACATGAATTTGTCAGTTTTAATAGTTCAAAACACCGTTTTACTATGTTTTTGCAAGTTTAAAACAGCAGTTTTATCGTCATTTCTCATAAATCGCCGTTTCACACGTAAGAAACATGAATTTGTCAGTTTGAATAGTTCAAAACAGCGTTTTTCTATGTTTTTGCAAGTTTAAAACAGCAGTTTTCTCGTGATTTCACAAAAATCCACCGTTTCGAACGAAAGAAACCTGAATTTATCAGTTTGAATAGTTAAAAACAGCGTTTTTCTATGTTTTTGCAAGTTTAAAACAGCAATTTTATCGTCATTTCTCATAAATCGCCGTTTCACACGAAAGAAACATGAATTTGTCAGTTTGAATAGTTCAAAACAGCGTTTTTCTATGTTTTTGCAAGTTTAAAACAGCAGTTTTATCGTGATTTCACAAAAATCCACCGTTTTGAACGAAAGAAACCTGAATTTATCAGTTTGAATAGTTAAAAACAGCGTTTTTCTATGTTTTTGCAAGTTTAAAACAGCAATTTTATCGTCATTTCTCATAAATCGCCGTTTCACACGAAAGAAACATGAATTTGTCAGTTTGAATAGTTCAAAACACCGTTTTACTATGTTTTTGCAAGTTTAAAACAGCAATTTTATCGTCATTTCTCATAAATATCTGTTTCACACAAAAGAAACATGAATTTGTCAGTTTGAATAGTTCAAAACAGCGTTTTTCTATGTTTTTGCAAGTTTAAAACAGCAATTTTATCGTCATTTCTCATAAATCGCCGTTTCACACGAAAGAAACATGAATTTGTCAGTTTGAATAGTTCAAAACGGCGTTTTTCTATGTTTTTGCAAGTTTAAAACAGCAATTTTATCGTCATTTCTCATAAATCGCCGTTTCACATGAAAGAAACATGAATTTATCAGTTTGAATAGTTGAAAACAGCGTTTTTCTATGTTTTTGCAAGTTTAAAACAGCAATTTTATCGTCATTTCTCATAAATCGCCGTTTCACACGAAAGAAACATGAATTTATCAGTTTGAATAGTTGAAAACAGCGTTTTTCTATGTTTTTGCAAGTTTAAAACAGCAATTTTATCGTCATTTCTCATAAATCACCGTTTCACACGAAAGAAACATGAAGTTGTCAGTTTGAATAGTTCAAAACAGCGTTTTTCTATGTTTTTGCAAGTTTAAAACAGCAATTTTATCGTCATTTCTCATAAATCGCCGTTTCACACGAAAGAAACATGAATTTGTCAGATTGAATAGTTTCAAAACAGCGTTTTTCTATGTTTTTGCAAGTTTAAAACAGCAGTTTTATCGTGAATTCACAAAAATCCACCATTTCGAACAAAGAAACCTGAATTTATCAGTTTGAATAGTTAAAAACAGCGTTTTTCTATGTTTTTGCTAGTTTAAAACAGCAATTTTATCGTCATTTTTCATAAATCGCCGTTTCGCACGAAAGAAACCTGAATTTATCAGTTTGAATAGTTAAAAACAGCGTTTTTCTCTGTTTTTGCAAGTTTAAACAGCAATTTTATCGTCATTTCTCATAAATTGCCGTTTCACACGAAAGAAACATAAATTTGTCAGTTTGAATAGTTGAAAACAGCGTTTTTCTATGTTTTTGCAAGTTTAAAACAGCAATTTTATCGTCATTTCTCATAAATCGCCGTTTCACACGAAAGAAACATGAATTTATCAGTTTGAATAGTTGAAAACAAGCGTTTTTCTATGTTTTTGCAAGTTTAAAACAGCAATTTTATCGTCATTTCTCATAAATCGCCGTTTCATATGAAAGAAACATGAATTTGTAAGATTGAATAGTTCAAAACAGCGTTTTTCTATGTTTTTGCAAGTTTAAAACAGCAATTTTATCGTCATTTCTCATAAATCGCCGTTTCACACGAAAGAAACATGAATTTGTCAGATTGAATAGTTCAAAACAGGCGTTTTTCTATGTTTTTGCAAGTTTAAAACAGCAGTTTTATAGTGATTTCACAAAAATCCACCGTTTCGAACGAAAGAAACCTGAATTTATCGGTTTGAATAATTAAAAACAGCGTTTTTCTATGTTTTTGCAAGTTTAAAACAGCAATTTTAACGTCATTTCTCATAAATCGCCGTTTCACACGAAAGAAACATGAATTTGTCAGTTTGAATAGTTCAAAACAGCGTTTTACTATGTTTTTGCAAGTTTAAAACAGCAATTTTATCGTCATTTCTCATAAATCGCCGTTTCACACGAAAGAAACATGAATTTGTCAGTTTGAATAGTTCAAAACAGCGTTTTTCTATGTTTTTGCAAGTTTAAAACAGCAGTTTTCTCGTGATTTCACAAAAATCCACCGTTCGAACGAAAGAAACCTGAATTTATCAGTTTGAATAGTTAAAAACAGCGTTTTTCTATGTTTTTGCAAGTTTAAAACAGCAATTTTATCGTCATTTCTCATAAATCGCCGTTTCACACGAAAGAAACATGAATTTGTCAGTTTGAATAGTTCAAAACACCGTTTTACTATGTTTTTGCAAGTTTAAAACAGCAATTTTATCGTCATTTCTCATAAATCGCCGTTTCACACGAAAGAAACATGAATTTATCAGTTTGAATAGTTGAAAACAGCGTTTTTCTATGTTTTTGCAAGTTTAAAACAGCAATTTTATCGTCATTTCTCATAAATCGCCGTTTCACACGAAAGAAACATGAATTTATCAGTTTGAATTGTTGAAAACAGCGTTTTTCTATGTTTTTGCAAGTTTTAAACAGCAATTTTATCGTCATTTCTCATAAATCGCCGTTTCACACGAAAGAAACATGAATTTGTCAGTTTGAATAGTTCAAAACACCGTTTTACTATGTTTTTGCAAGTTTAAAACAGCAATTTTATCGTCATTTCTCATAAATCGCCGTTTCACACGATAGAAACATGAATTTATCAGTTTGAATAGTTGAAAACAGCGTTTTTCTATGTTTTTGCAAGTTTAAAACAGCAGTTTTACCGTGATTTCACAAAAATCCACCGTTTCGAACGAAAGAAACCTGAATTTATCAGTTTGAATAGTTAAAAACAGCGTTTTTCTATGTTTTTGCAAATTTAAAACAGCAATTTTATCGTCATTTCTCATAAATCGCTGTTTCACACAAAAGAAACATGAATTTGTCAGTTTGAATAGTTCAAAACAGCGTTTTTCTATGTTTTTGCAAGTTTAAAACAGCAATTTTATCGTCATTTCTCATAAATCGTCATTTCTCATAAATCGCCGTTTCACACGAAAGAAACATGAATTTGTCAGTTTGAATAGTTCAAAACAGCGTTTTTCTATGTTTTTGCAAGTTTAAAACAGCAATTTTATCGTCATTTCTCATAAATCGCCGTTTCACACGAAAGAAACATGAATTTGTCAGTTTGAATAGTTCAAAACACCGTTTTAATATGTTTTTGCAAGTTTAAAACAGCAATTTTATCGTCATTTCTCATAAATCGCCGTTTCACACAAAAGAAACATGAATTTATCAGTTTGAATAGTTGAAAACAGCGTTTTTCTATGTTTTTGCAAGTTTAAAACAGCAATTTTATCGTCATTTCTCATAAATCGCCGTTTCACACGAAAGAAACATGAATTTATCAGTTTGAATTGTTGAAAACAGCGTTTTTCTATGTTTTTGCAAGTTTAAAACAGCAGTTTTATCGTGATTTCTCAAAAATCCACCGTTTCGAACGAAAGAAACCTGAATTTATCAGTTTGAATAGTTAAAAACAGCGTTTTTCTATGTTTTTGCTAGTTTAAAACAGCAATTTTATCGTCATTTTTCATAAATCGCCGTTTCGCACGAAAGAAACCTGAATTTATCAGTTTGAATAGTTAAAAACAGCGTTTTTCTCTGTTTTTGCAAGTTTAAAACAGCAATTTTATCGTCATTTCTCATAAATTGCCGTTTCACACGAAAGAAACATAAATTTGTCAGTTTGAATAGTTGAAAACAGCGTTTTTCTATGTTTTTGCAAGTTTAAAACAGCAATTTTATCGTCATTTCTCATAAATCGCCGTTTCACACGAAAGAAACATGAATTTATCAGTTTGAATAGTTGAAAACAGCGTTTTTCTATGTTTTTGCAAGTTTAAAACAGCAATTTTATCGTCATTTCTCATAAATCGCCGTTTCATATGAAAGAAACATGAATTTGTAAGATTGAATAGTTCAAAACAGCGTTTTTCTATGTTTTTGCAAGTTTAAAACAGCAATTTTATCGTCATTTCTCATAAATCGCCGTTTCACACGAAAGAAACATGAATTTGTCAGATTGAATAGTTCAAAACGGCGTTTTTCTATGTTTTTGCAAGTTTAAAACAGCAGTTTTATAGTGATTTCACAAAAATCCACCGTTTCGAACGAAAGAAACCTGAATTTATCGGTTTGAATAATTAAAAACAGCGTTTTTCTATGTTTTTGCAAGTTTAAAACAGCAATTTTAACGTCATTTCTCATAAATCGCCGTTTCACACGAAAGAAACATGAATTTGTCAGTTTGAATAGTTCAAAACAGCGTTTTTCTATGTTTTTGCAAGTTTAAAACAGCAATTTTATCGTCATTTCTCATAAATCGTCATTTCTCATAAATCGCCGTTTCACCACGAAAGAAACATGAATTTGTCAGTTTGAATAGTTCAAAACAGCGTTTTTCTATGTTTTTGCAAGTTTAAAAACAGCAATTTTATCGTCATTTCTCATAAATCGCCGTTTCACACGAAAGAAACATGAATTTGTCAGTTTGAATAGTTCAAAACACCGTTTTAATATGTTTTTGCAAGTTTAAAACAGCAATTTTATCGTCATTTCTCATAAATCGCCGTTTCACACAAAAGAAACATGAATTTATCAGTTTGAATAGTTGAAAACAGCGTTTTTCTATGTTTTTGCAAGTTTAAAACAGCAATTTTATCGTCATTTCTCATAAATCGCCGTTTCACACGAAAGAAACATGAATTTATCAGTTTGAATTGTTGAAAACAGCGTTTTTCTATGTTTTTGCAAGTTTAAAACAGCAGTTTTATCGTGATTTCTCAAAAATCCACCGTTTCGAACGAAAGAAACCTGAATTTATCAGTTTGAATAGTTAAAAACAGCGTTTTTCTATGTTTTTGCAAGTTTAAAACAGCAATTTTATCGTCATTTCTCATAAATCGCCGTTTCACACGAAAGAAACATGAATTTGTCAGTTTGAATAGTTCAAAACACCGTTTTACTATGTTTTTGCAAGTTTAAAACAGCAATTTTATCGTCATTTCTCATAAATCGCCGTTTCACACGAAAGAAACATGAATTTGTCAGTTTGAATAGTTCAAAACAGCGTTTTACTATGTTTTTGCAAGTTTAAAACAGCAATTTTATCGTCATTTCTCATAAATCGCCGTTTCACACGAAAGAAACATGAATTTGTCAGTTTGAATAGTTCAAAACAGCGTTTTACTATGTTTTTGCAAGTTTAAAACAGCAATTTTATCGTCATTTCTCATAAATCGCCGTTTCACACGAAAGAAACATGAATTTGTCAGTTTGAATAGTTCAAAACAGCGTTTTTCTATGTTTTTGCAAGTTTAAAACAGCAATTTTATCGTCATTTCTCATAAATCGCCGTTTCACACGAAAGAAACATGAATTTGTCAGTTTGAATAGTTCAAAACAGCGTTTTTCTATGTTTTTGCAAGTTTAAAACATCAATTTTATCGTCATTTCTCATAAATCGCCGTTTCACACGAAAGAAACATGAATTTGTCAGATTGAATAGTTCAAAACAGCGTTTTTCTATGTTTTTGCAAGTTTAAAACAGCAGTTTTATCGTGAATTCACAAAAATCCACCATTTCGAACGAAAGAAACCTGAATTTATCAGTTTGAATAGTTAAAAACAGCGTTTTTCTATGTTTTTGCTAGTTTAAAACAGCAATTTTATCGTCATTTCTCATAAATCGCCGTTTCGCACGAAAGAAACCTGAATTTATCAGTTTGAATAGTTAAAAACAGCGTTTTTCTATGTTTTTGCAAGTTTAAAACAGCAATTTTATCGTCATTTCTCATAAATCGCCGTTTCACACGAAAGAAACATGAATTTGTCAGTTTGAATAGTTCAAAACAGCGTTTTTCTATGTTTTTGCAAGTTTAAAACAGCAATTTTATCGTCATTTCTCATAAATCGCCGTTTCACACGAAAGAAACATGAATTTGTCAGTTTGAATATTCAAAACAGTTTTTTCCTATGTTTTTGCAAGTTTAAAACAGCAATTTTATCGTCATTTCTCATAAATCGCCGTTTCACACGAAAGAAACATGAATTTGTCAGTTTGAATAGTTCAAAACAGCGTTTTTCTTTGTTTTTGCAAGTTTAAAACAGCAGTTTTATTGTGATTTCACAAAAATCCAGCGTTTCGAACGAAAGAAACCTGAATTTATCAGTTTGAATAGTTAAAAACAGCGTTTTTTTATGTTTTTGCAAGTTTAAAACAGCAATTTTATCGTCATTTCTCATAAATCGCCGTTTCACACGAAAGAAACATGAATTTAACAGTTTGAATAGTTGAAAACAGCGTTTTTCTATGTTTTTGCAAGTTTAAAACAGCAATTTTATTGTCATTTCTCATAAATCGCCGTTTCACAAGAAAGAAACATGAATTTGTCAGTTTGAATAGTTCAAATCAGCGTTTTTCTATGTTTTTGCAAGTTTTAAACAGCAATTTTATCGTCATTTCTCATAAATCGCCGTTTCACACGAAAGAAACATGAATTTGTCAGTTTGAATAGTTCAAAACAGCGTTTTACTATGTTTTTGCAAGTTTAAAACAGCAATTTTATCGTCATTTCTCATAAATCGCCGTTTCACACGAAAGAAACATGAAGTTGTCAGTTTGAATAGTTCAAAACAGCGTTTTACTATGTTTTTGCAAGTTTAAAACAGCAATTTTATCGTCATTTCTCATAAATCGCCGTTTCACACGAAAGAAACATGAATTTATCAGTTTGAATAGTTGAAAACAGCGTTTTTCTATGTTTTTGCAAGTTTAAAACAGCAATTTTATCGTCATTTCTCATAAATCGCCGTTTCACACGTAAGAAACATGAATTTATCAGTTTGAATTGTTGAAAACAGCATTTTTCTATGTTTTTGTAAGTTTAAAACAGCAATTTTATCGTCATTTCTCATAAATCGCCGTTTCACACGAAAGAAACATGAATTTGTCAGTTTGAATAGTTCAAAACAGAGTTTTTCTATGTTTTTGCAAGTTTAAAACAGCAATTTTATCGTCATTTCTCATAAATCGCCGTTTCACACGAAAGAAACATGAATTTGTCAGTTTGAATAGTTCAAAACAGCGTTTTTCTATGTTTTTGCAAGTTTAAAACAGCAGTTTTATCGTGATTTCACAAAAATCCACCGTTTCGAACGAAAGAAACCTGAATTTATCAGTTTGAATAGTTAAAACAGCGTTTTTCTCTGTTTTTGCAAGTTTAAAACAGCAATTTTATCGTCATTTCTTATAAATTGCCGTTTCACACGAAAGAAACATAAATTTGTCAGTTTGAATAGTTCAAAACAGCGTTTTACTATGTTTTTGCAAGTTTAAATCAGCAATTTTATTGTCATTTCTCATAAATCGCCGTTTCACACGAAAATAACATGAATTTATCAGTTTGAATAGTTGAAAACAGCGTTTTTCTATGTTTTTGCAAGTTTAAAACAGCAATTTTATCGTCATTTCTCATAAATCGCCGTTTCACACGAAAGAAACATGAATTTATCAGTTTGAATAGTTGAAAACAGCGTTTTTCTATGTTTTTGCAAGTTTAAAACAGCAATTTTATCGTCATTTCTCATTAATCGCCGTTTCATACGAAAGAAACATGAATTTGTAAGATTGAATAGTTCAAAACAGCGTTTTTCTATGTTTTTGCAAGTTTAAAACAGCAATTTTATCGTCATTTCTCATAAATCGCCGTTTCACACGAAAGAAACATGAATTTGTCAGATTGAATAGTTCAAAACGGCGTTTTTCTATGTTTTTGCAAGTTTAAAACAGCAGTTTTATAGTGATTTCACAAAAATCCACCGTTTCGAACGAAAGAAACCTGAATTTATCAGTTTGAATAATTAAAAACAGCGTTTTTCTATGTTTTTGCAAGTTTAAAACAGCAATTTTAACGTCATTTCTCATAAATCGCCGTTTCACACGAAAGAAACATGAATTTATCAGTTTGAATAGTTCAAAACAGCGTTTTTCTATGTTTTTGCAAGTTTAAAACAGCAGTTTTCTCGTGATTTCACAAAAATCCACCGTTTCGAACGAAAGAAACCTGAATTTATCAGTTTAAATAGTTAAAAACAGCGTTTTTCTATGTTTTTGCAAGTTTAAAACAGCAATTTTATCGTCATTTCTCATAAATCGCCGTTTCACACGAAAGAAACATGAATTTGTCAGTTTGAATAGTTCAAAACACCGTTTTACTATGTTTTTGCAAGTTTAAAACAACAATTTTATCGTCATTTCTCATAAATCGCCGTTTCACACGAAAGAAACATGAATTTATCAGTTTGAATAGTTGAAAACAGCGTTTTTCTATGTTTTTGCAAGTTTAAAACAGCAATTTTATCGTCATTTCTCATAAATCGCCGTTTCACACGAAAGAAACATGAATTTATCAGTTTGAATTGTTGAAAACAGCGTTTTTCTATGTTTTTGCAAGTTTAAAACAGCAGTTTTATCGTGATTTCTCAAAAATCCACCGTTTCGAACGAAAGAAACCTGAATTTATCAGTTTGAATAGTTAAAAACAGCGTTTTTCTATGTTTTTGCAAGTTTAAAACAGCAATTTTATCGTCATTTCTCATAAATCGCCGTTTCACACGAAAGAAACATGAATTTGTCAGTTTGAATAGTTCAAAACACCGTTTTACTATGTTTTTGCAAGTTTAAAACAGCAATTTTATCGTCATTTCTCATAAATCGCCGTTTCACACGATAGAAACATGAATTTATCAGTTTGAATAGTTGAAAACAGCGTTTTTCTATGTTTTTGCAAGTTTAAAACAGCAGTTTTACCGTGATTTCACAAAAATCCACCGTTTCGAACGAAAGAAACCTGAATTTATCAGTTTGAATAGTTAAAAACAGCGTTTTTCTATGTTTTTGCAAGTTTAAAACAGCAATTTTATCGTCATTTCTCATAAATCGCTGTTTCACACAAAAGAAACATGAATTTGTCAGTTTGAATAGTTCAAAACAGCGTTTTTCTATGTTTTTGCAAGTTTAAAACAGCAATTTTATCGTCATTTCTCATAAATCGCCGTTTCACACGAAAGAAACATGAATTTGTCAGTTTGAATAGTTGAAAACAGCGTTTTTCTATGTTTTTGCAAGTTTAAAACAGCAATTTTATCGTCATTTCTCATAAATCGCCGTTTCACACGAAAGAAACATGAATTTATCAGTTTGAATAGTTGAAAACAGCGTTTTTCTATGTTTTTGCAAGTTTAAAACAGCAATTTTATCGTCATTTCTCATAAATCGCCGTTTCACACGAAAGAAACATGAATTTATCAGTTTGAATAGTTAAAAACAGCGTTTTTCTATGTTTTTGCAAGTTTAAAACAGCAATTTTATCGTCATTTCTCATAAATCACCGTTTCACACGAAAGAAACATGAATTTGTCAGTTTGAATAGTTCAAAACAGCGTTTTTCTATGTTTTTGCAAGTTTAAAACAGCAATTTTATCGTCATTTCTCATAAATCGCCGTTTCACACGAAAGAAACATGAATTTGTCAGATTGAATAGTTCAAAACAGCGTTTTTCTATGTTTTTGCAAGTTTAAAACAGCAGTTTTATCGTGAATTCACAAAAATCCACCATTTCGAACGAAAGAAACCTGAATTTATCAGTTTGAATAGTTAAAAACAGCGTTTTTCTATGTTTTTGCTAGTTTAAAACAGCAATTTTATCGTCATTTCTCATAAATCGCCGTTTCGCACGAAAGAAACCTGAATTTATCAGTTTGAATAGTTAAAAACAGCGTTTTTCTATGTTTTTGCAAGTTTAAAACAGCAATTTTATCGTCATTTCTCATAAATCGCCGTTTCACACGAAAGAAACATGAATTTATCAGTTTGAATAGTTGAAAACAGCGTTTTTCTATGTTTTTGCAAGTTTAAAACAGCAATTTTATCGTCATTTCTCATAAATCGCCGTTTCACACGAAAGAAACATGAATTTATCAGTTTGAATTGTTGAAAACAGCGTTTTTCTATGTTTTTGCAAGTTTAAAACAGCAGTTTTATCGTGATTTCTCAAAAATCCACCGTTTCGAACGAAAGAAACCTGAATTTATCAGTTTGAATAGTTAAAAACAGCGTTTTTCTATGTTTTTGCAAGTTTAAAACAGCAATTTTATCGTCATTTCTCATAAATCGCCGTTTCACACGAAAGAAACATGAATTTGTCAGTTTGAATAGTTCAAAAACCCGTTTTACTATGTTTTTGCAAGTTTAAAACAGCAATTTTATCGTCATTTCTCATAAATCGCCGTTTCACACGATAGAAACATGAATTTATCAGTTTGAATAGTTGAAAACAGCGTTTTTCTATGTTTTTGCAAGTTTAAAACAGCAGTTTTACCGTGATTTCACAAAAATCCACCGTTTCGAACGAAAGAAACCTGAATTTATCAGTTTGAATAGTTAACAACAGCGTTTTTTTATGTTTTTGCAAGTTTAAAACAGCAATTTTATCGTCATTTCTCATAAATCGCTGTTTCACACAAAAGAAACATGAATTTGTCAGTTTGAATAGTTCAAAACAGCGTTTTTCTATGTTTTTGCAAGTTTAAAACAGCAATTTTATCGTCATTTCTCATAAATCGCCGTTTCACACGAAAGAAACATGAATTTGTCAGTTTGAATAGTTCAAAACAGCGTTTTTCTATGTTTTTGCAAGTTTAAAACAGCAATTTTATCGTCATTTCTCATAAATCGCCGTTTCACACGAAAGAAACATGAATTTGTCAGTTTGAATAGTTCAAAACACCGTTTTACTATGTTTTTGCAAGTTTAAAACAGCAATTTTATCGTCATTTCTCATAAATCGCCGTTTCACACAAAAGAAACATGAATTTATCAGTTTAAATAGTTGAAAACAGCGTTTTTCTATGTTTTTGCAAGTTTAAAACAGCAATTTTATCGTCATTTCTCATAAATCGCCGTTTCACACGAAAGAAACATGAATTTATCAGTTTGAATTGTTGAAAACAGCGTTTTTCTATGTTTTTGCAAGTTTAAAACAGCAGTTTTATCGTGATTTCTCAAAAATCCACCGTTTCGAACGAAAGAAACCTGAATTTATCAGTTTGAATAGTTAAAAACAGCGTTTTTCTATGTTTTTGCAAGTTTAAAACAGCAATTTTATCATCATTTCTCATAAATCGCCGTTTCACACGAAAGAAACATGAATTTGTCAGTTTGAATAGTTCAAAACACCGTTTTACTATGTTTTTGCAAGTTTAAAACAGCAATTTTATCGTCATTTCTCATAAATCGCTGTTTCACACAAAAGAAACATGAATTTGTCAGTTTGAATAGTTCAAAACAGCGTTTTTCTATGTTTTTGCAAGTTTAAAACAGCAATTTTATCGTCATTTCTCATAAATCGCCGTTTCACACGAAAGAAACATGAATTTGTCAGTTTGAATAGTTTAAAACAGCGTTTTTCTATGTTTTTGCAAGTTTAAAACAGCAGTTTTATCGTGAATTCACAAAAATCCACCATTTAGAACGAAAGAAACCTGAATTTATCAGTTTGAATAGTTAAAAACAGCGTTTTTCTATGTTTTTGCTAGTTTAAAACAGCAATTTTATCGTCATTTCTCATAAATCGCCGTTTCGCACGAAAGAAACCTGAATTTATCAGTTTGAATAGTTAAAAACTGCGTTTTTCTATGTTTTTGCAAGTTTAAAACAGCAATTTTATCGTCATTTCTCATAAATCGCCGTTTCACACGAAAGAAACATGAATTTGTCAGTTTGAATAGTTCAAAACAGCGTTTTTCTATGTTTTTGCAAGTTTAAAACAGCAATTTTATCGTCATTTCTCATAAATCGCCGTTTCACACGAAAGAAACATGAATTTGTCAGTTTGAATATTCAAAACAGTTTTTTCCTATGTTTTTGCAAGTTTAAAACAGCAATTTTATCGTCATTTCTCATAAATCGCCGTTTCACACGAAAGAAACATGAATTTGTCATTTTGAATAGTTCAAAACAGCGTTTTTCTTTGTTTTTGCAAGTTTAAAACAGCAGTTTTATTGTGATTTCACAAAAATCCACCGTTTCGAACGAAAGAAACCTAAATTTATCAGTTTGAATAGTTAAAAACAGCGTTTTTTTTATGTTTTTGCAAGTTTAAAACAGCAATTTTATCGTCATTTCTCATAAATCGCCGTTTCACACGAAAGAAACATGAATTTAACAGTTTGAATAGTTGAAAACAGCGTTTTTCTATGTTTTTGCAAGTTTAAAACAGCAATTTTATTGTCATTTCTCATAAATCGCCGTTTCACAAGAAAGAAACATGAATTTGTCAGTTTGAATAGTTCAAAACAGCGTTTTTCTATGTTTTTGCAAGTTTTAAACAGCAATTTTATCGTCATTTCTCATAAATCGCCGTTTCACACGAAAGAAACATGAATTTGTCAGTTTGAATAGTTCAAAACAGCGTTTTACTATGTTTTTGCAAGTTTAAAACAGCAATTTTATCGTCATTTCTCATAAATCGCCGTTTCGCACGAAAAAAACCTGAATTTATCAGTTTGAATAGTTAAAAACAGCGTTTTTCTATCTTTTTGCAAGTTTAAAACAGCAATTTTATCATCATTTCTCATATATCGCCGTTTCACACGAAAGAAACATGAATTTGTCAGTTTGAATAGTTCAAAACAGCGTTTTTCTATGTTTTTGCAAGTTTAAAACAGCAATTTTATCGTCATTTCTCATAAATCGCCGTTTCACACGAAAGAAACATGAAGTTGTCAGTTTGAATAGTTCAAAACAGCGTTTTACTATGTTTTTGCAAGTTTAAAACAGCAATTTTATCGTCATTTCTCATAAATCGCCGTTTCACACGAAAGAAACATGAATTTGTCAGTTTGAATAGTTCAAAACAGCATTTTTCTATGTTTTTGCAAGTTTAAAACAGCAGTTTTATCGTGATTTCACAAAAATCCACCGTTTCGAACGAAAGAAACCTGAATTTATCAGTTTGAATAGTTAAAAGCAGCGTTTTTTTTTGTTTTTGCAAGTTTAAAACAGCAATTTTATCGTCATTTCTCATAAATCGCCGTTTCACACGAAAGAAACATGAATTTGTCAAATTGAATAGTTCAAAACAGCGTTTTTCTATGTTTTTGCAAGTTTAAAACAGCAATTTTATCGTCATTTCTCATAAATCGCCGTTTCACACGAAAGAAACATGAATTTGTCAGATTGAATAGTTCAAAACAGCGTTTTTCTATTTTTGCAAGTTTAAAACAGCAGTTTTATCGTGAATTCACAAAAATCCACTGTTTCGAACGAAAGAAACCTGAATTTATCAGTTTGAATAGTTCAAAACAGCGTTTTACTATGTTTTTGCAAGTTTAAAACAGCAATTTTATCGTCATTTCTCATAAATCGCCGTTTCACACGAAAGAAACATGAATTTGTCAGTTTGAATAGTTCAAAACAGCGTTTTTCTATGTTTTTGCAAGTTTAAAACAGCAATTTTATCGTCATTTCTCATAAATCGCCGTTTCACACGAAAGAAACATGAATTTATCAGTTTGAATAGTTGAAAACAGCGTTTTTCTATGTTTTTGCAAGGTTAAAACAGCAATTTTATCGTCATTTTTCATAAATCGCCGTTTCACACGAAAGAAACATGAATTTATCAGTTTGAATAGTTGAAAACAGCGTTTTTCTATGTTTTTGCAAGTTTAAAACAGCAATTTTATCGTCATTTCTCATAAATCACCGTTTCACACGAAAGAAACATGAATTTGTCAGTTTGAATAGTTCAAAACAGCGTTTTTCTATGTTTTTGCAAGTTTAAAACAGCAATTTTATCGTCATTTCTCATAAATCGCCGTTTCACACGAAAGAAACATGAATTTGTCAGATTGAATAGTTCAAAACAGCGTTTTTCTATGTTTTTGCAAGTTTAAAACAGCAGTTTTATCGTGAATTCACAAAAATCCACCATTTTGAACGAAAGAAACCTGAATTTATCAGTTTGAATAGTTAAAAACAGCGTTTTTCTATGTTTTTGCTAGTTTAAAACAGCAATTTTATCGTCATTTCTCATAAATCGCCGTTTCGCACGAAAGAAACCTGAATTTATCAGTTTGAGTAGTTAAAAAGAGCGTTTTTCTATGTTTTTGCAAGTTTAAAACAGCAATTTTATCGTCATTTCTCATAAATCGCCGTTTCACACGAAAGAAACATGAATTTGTCAGTTTGAATAGTTCAAAACAGCGTTTTTCTATGTTTTTGCAAGTTTAAAACAGCAATTTTATCGTCATTTCTCATAAATCGCCGTTTCACACGAAAGAAACATGAATTTGTCAGATTGAATAGTTCAAAACAGCGTTTTTCTATTTTTTGCAAGTTTAAAACAGCAGTTTTATCGTGAATTCACAAAAATCCACTGTTTCGAACAAAAGAAACCTGAATTTATCAGTTTGAATAGTTCAAAACAGCGTTTTACTATGTTTTTGCAAGTTTAAAACAGCAATTTTATCGTCATTTCTCATAAATCGCCGTTTCACACGAAAGAAACATGAATTTGTCAGTTTGAATAGTTCAAAACAGCGTTTTTCTATGTTTTTGCAAGTTTAAAACAGCAATTTTATCGTCATTTCTCATAAATCGCCGTTTCACACGAAAGAAACATGAATTTATCAGTTTGAATAGTTGAAAACAGCGTTTTTCTATGTTTTTGCAAGGTTAAAACAGCAATTTTATCGTCATTTTTCATAAATCGCCGTTTCACACGAAAGAAACATGAATTTATCAGTTTGAATAGTTGAAAACAGCGTTTTTCTATGTTTTTGCAAGTTTAAAACAGCAATTTTATCGTCATTTCTCATAAATCACCGTTTCACACGAAAGAAACATGAATTTGTCAGTTTGAATAGTTCAAAACAGCGTTTTTCTATGTTTTTGCAAGTTTAAAACAGCAATTTTATCGTCATTTCTCATAAATCGCCGTTTCACACGAAAGAAACATGAATTTGTCAGATTGAATAGTTCAAAACAGCGTTTTTCTATGTTTTTGCAAGTTTAAAACAGCAGTTTTATCGTGAATTCACAAAAATCCACCATTTTGAACGAAAGAAACCTGAATTTATCAGTTTGAATAGTTAAAAACAGCGTTTTTCTATGTTTTTGCTAGTTTAAAACAGCAATTTTATCGTCATTTCTCATAAATCGCCGTTTCACACGAAAGAAACATGAATTTGTCAGTTTGAATAGTTCAAAACACCGTTTTACTATGTTTTTGCAAGTTTAAAACAGCAATTTTATCGTCATTTCTCATAAATCGCCGTTTCACACAAAAGAAACATGAATTTATCAGTTTGAATAGTTGAAAACAGCGTTTTTCTATGTTTTTGCAAGTTTAAAACAGCAATTTTATCGTCATTTCTCATAAATCGCCGTTTCACACGAAAGAAACATGAATTTATCAGTTTGAATTGTTGAAAACAGCGTTTTTCTATGTTTTTGCAAGTTTAAAACAGCAGTTTTATCGTGATTTCTCAAAAATCCACCGTTTCGAACGAAAGAAACCTGAATTTATCAGTTTGAATAGTTAAAAACAGCGTTTTTCTAAGTTTTTGCAAGTTTAAAACAGCAATTTTATCGTCATTTCTTATAAATCGCCGTTTCACACGAAAGAAACATGAATTTGTCAGTTTGAATAGTTTAAAACACCGTTTTACTATGTTTTTGCAAGTTTAAAACAGCAATTTTATCGTCATTTCTCATAAATCGCTGTTTCACACAAAAGAAACATGAATTTGTCAGTTTGAATAGTTCAAAACAGCGTTTTTCTATGTTTTTGCAAGTTTAAAACAGCAATTTTATCGTCATTTCTCATAAATCGCCGTTTCACACGAAAGAAACATGAATTTGTCAGTTTGAATAGTTCAAAACAGCGTTTTTCTATGTTTTTGCAAGTTTAAAACAGCAATTTTATCGTCATTTCTCATAAATCGCCGTTTCACACGAAAGAAACATGAATTTATCAGTTTGAATAGTTGAAAACAGCGTTTTTCTATGTTTTTGCAAGTTTAAAACAGCAATTTTATCGTCATTTCTCATAAATCGCCGTTTCACACGAAAGAAACATGAATTTATCAGTTTGAATAGTTGAAAACAGCGTTTTTCTATGTTTTTGCAAGTTTAAAACAGCAATTTTATCGTCATTTCTCATAAATCACCGTTTCACACGAAAGAAACATGAATTTGTCAGTTTGAATAGTTCAAAACAGCGTTTTTCTATGTTTTTGCAAGTTTAAAACAGCAATTTTATTGTCATTTCTCATAAATCGCCGTTTCACACGAAGGAAACCTGAATTTATCAGTTTGAATAGTTAAAAACAGCGTTTTTCTATGTTTTTGCAAGTTTAAAACAGCAATTTTATCGTCATTTCTCATAAATCGCCGTTTCACACGAAAAGAAACATGAATTTGTCAGTTTGAATAGTTCAAAACAGCGTTTTTCTATGTTTTTGCAAGTTTAAAACAGCAATTTTATCGTCATTTCTCATAAATCGCCGTTTCACACGAAAGAAACATGAATTTGTCAGTTTGAATAGTTCAAAACAGTTTTTTCCTATGTTTTTGCAAGTTTAAAACAGCAATTTTATCGTCATTTCTCATAAATCGCCGTTTCACACGAAAGAAACATGAATTTGTCAGTTTGAATAGTTCAAAACAGCGTTTTTCTTTGTTTTTGAAAGTTTAAAACA
The DNA here is from genome assembly GCA_963942605.1 of Poecilus cupreus. NCBI lineage: Eukaryota > Metazoa > Arthropoda > Insecta > Coleoptera > Carabidae > Poecilus > Poecilus cupreus. The sequence goes on along the minus strand of CAWWDY010002729.1, from coordinate 261,247 downwards.
GCAGTTTTATTGTGATTTCACAAAAATCCACCGTTTCGAACGAAAAAAACCTGAATTTATCAGTTAGAATAGTTAAAAACAGCGTTTTTTTATGTTTTTGCAAGTTTAAAACAGCAATTTTATCGTCATTTCTCATAAATCGCCGTTTCACACGAAAGAAACATGAATTTAACAGTTTGAATAGTTGAAAACAGCGTTTTTCTATGTTTTTGCAAGTTTAAAACAGCAATTTTATTGTCATTTCTCATAAATCGCCGTTTCACAAGAAAGAAACATGAATTTGTCAGTTTGAATAGTTCAAAACAGCGTTTTTCTATGTTTTTGCAAGTTTTAAACAGCAATTTTATCGTCATTTCTCATAAATCGCCGTTTCACACGAAAGAAACATGAATTTGTCAGTTTGAATAGTTCAAAACAGCGTTTTACTATGTTTTTGCAAGTTTAAAACAGCAATTTTATCGTCATTTCTCATAAATCGCCGTTTCGCACGAAAAAAACCTGAATTTATCAGTTTGAATAGTTAAAAACAGCGTTTTTCTATCTTTTAGCAAGTTTAAAACAGCAATTTTATCATCATTTCTCATATATCGCCGTTTCACACGAAAGAAACATGATTTTGTCAGTTTGAATAGTTCAAAACAGCGTTTTTCTATGTTTTTGCAAGTTTAAAACAGCAATTTTATCGTCATTTCTCATAAATTGCCGTTTCACACGAAAGAAACATGAAGTTGTCAGTTTGAATAGTTCAAAACAGCGTTTTACTATGTTTTTGCAAGTTTAAAACAGCAATTTTATCGTCATTTCTCATAAATCGCCGTTTCACACGAAAGAAACATGAATTTGTCAGTTTGAATAGTTCAAAACAGCATTTTTCTATGTTTTTGCAAGTTTAAAACAGCAGTTTTATCGTGATTTCACAAAAATCCACCGTTTCGAACGAAAGAAACCTGAATTTATCAGTTTGAATAGTTAAAAACAGCGTTTTTCTTTGTTTTTGCAAGTTTAAAACAGCAATTTTATCGTCATTTCTCATAAATCGCCGTTTCACACGAAAGAAACATGAATTTGTCAGTTTGAATAGTTCAAAACAGCGTTTTTCTATGTTTTTGCAAGTTTAAAACAGCAATTTTATCGTCATTTCTCATAAATCGCCGTTTCACACGAAAGAAACATGAATTTGTCAGATTGAATAGTTCAAAACAGCGTTTTTTTATTTTTTGCAAGTTTAAAACAGCAGTTTTATCGTGAATTCACAAAAATCCACCGTTTCGAACGAAAGAAACCTGAATTTATCAGTTTGAATAGTTCAAAACAGCGTTTTACTATGTTTTTGCAAGTTTAAAACAGCAATTTTACCGTCATTTCTCATAAATCGCCGTTTCACACGAAAGAAACTTGAATTTGTCAGTTTGAATAGTTCAAAACAGCGTTTTTCTATGTTTTTGCAAGTTTAAAACAGCAATTTTATCGTCATTTCTCATAAATCGCCGTTTCACACGAAAGAAACATGAATTTATCAGTTTGAATAGTTGAAAACAGCGTTTTTCTATGTTTTTGCAAGTTTAAAACAGCAATTTTATCGTCATTTCTCATAAATCGCCGTTTCACACGAAAGAAACATGAATTTATCAGTTTGAATAGTTGAAAACAGCGTTTTTCTATGTTTTTGCAAGTTTAGAACAGCAATTTTATCGTCATTTCTCATAAATCACCGTTTCACACGAAAGAAACATGAATTTGTCAGTTTGAATAGTTCAAAACAGCGTTTTTCTATGTTTTTGCAAGTTTAAAACAGCAATTTTATCGTCATTTCTCATAAATCGCCGTTTCACACGAAAGAAACATGAATTTGTCAGATTGAATAGTTCATAACAGCGTTTTTCTATGTTTTTGCAAGTTTAAAACAGCAGTTTTATCGTGAATTCACAAAAATCCACCATTTTGAACGAAAGAAACCTGAATTTATCAGTTTGAATAGTTAAAAACAGCGTTTTTCTATGTTTTTGCTAGTTTAAAACAGCAATTTTATCGTCATTTCTCATAAATCGCCGTTTCGCACGAAAGAAACCTGAATTTATCAGTTTGAATAGTTAAAAACAGCGTTTTTCTATGTTTTTGCAAGTTTAAAACAGCAATTTTATCGTCATTTCTCATAAATCGCCGTTTCACACGAAAGAAACATGAATTTGTCAGTTTGAATAGTTCAAAACAGCGTTTTTCTATGTTTTTGCAAGTTTAAAACAGCAATTTTATCGTCATTTCTCATAAATCGCCGTTTCACACGAAAGAAACATGAATTTGTCAGTTTGAATAGTTCAAAACAGTTTTTTCCTATGTTTTTGCAAGTTTAAAACAGCAATTTTATCGTCATTTCTCATAAATCGCCGTTTCACACGAAAGAAACATGAATTTGTCAGTTTGAATAGTTCAAAACAGCGTTTTTCTTTGTTTTTGCAAGTTTAAAACAGCAGTTTTATTGTGATTTCACAAAAATCCACCGTTTCGAACGAAAGAAACCTGAATTTATCAGTTTGAATAGTTAAAAACAGCGTTTTTTTATGTTTTTGCAAGTTTAGAACAGCAATTTTATCGTCATTTCTCATAAATCGCCGTTTCACACGAAAGAAACATGAATTTGTCAGTTTGAATAGTTCAAAACAGCGTTTTTCTATGTTTTTGCAAGTTTAAAACAGCAATTTTATCGTCATTTCTCATAAATCGCCGTTTCACACGAAAGAAACATGAATTTAACAGTTTGAATAGTTGAAAACAGTGTTTTTCTATGTTTTTGCAAGTTTAAAACAGCAATTTTATTGTCATTTCTCATAAATCGCCGTTTCACAAGAAAGAAACATGAATTTGTCAGTTTGAATAGTTCAAAACAGCGTTTTTCTATGTTTTTGCAAGTTTTAAACAGCAATTTTATCGTCATTTCTCATAAATCGCCGTTTCACACAAAAGAAACATGAATTTGTCAGTTTGAATAGTTCAAAACAGCGTTTTACTATGTTTTTGCAATTTTAAAACAGCAATTTTATCGTCATTTCTCATAAATCGCCGTTTCGCACGAAAAAAACCTGAATTTATCAGTTTGAATAGTTAAAAACAGCGTTTTTCTATCTTCTTGCAAGTTTAAAACAGCAATTTTATCATCATTTCTCATATATCGCCGTTTCACACGAAAGAAACATGAATTTGTCAGTTTGAATAGTTCAAAACAGCGTTTTTCTATGTTTTTGCAAGTTTAAAACAGCAATTTTATCGTCATTTCTCATAAATCGCCGTTTCACACGAAAGAAACATGAAGTTGTCAGTTTGAATAGTTCAAAACAGCGTTTTACTATGTTTTTGCAAGTTTAAAACAGCAATTTTATCGTCATTTCTCATAAATCGCCGTTTCACACGAAAGAAACATGAATTTGTCAGTTTGAATAGTTCAAAACAGCATTTTTCTATGTTTTTGCAAGTTTAAAACAGCAGTTTTATCGTGATTTCACAAAAATCCACCGTTTCGAACGAAAGAAACCTGAATTTATCAGTTTGAATAGTTAAAAACAGCGTTTTTCTTTGTTTTTGCAAGTTTAAAACAGCAATTTTAACGTCATTTCTCATAAATCGCCGTTTCACACGAAAGAAACATGAATTTGTCAGATTGAATAGTTCAAAACAGCGTTTTTCTATGTTTTTGCAAGTTTAAAACAGCAGTTTTATCGTGAATTCACAAAAATCCACCGTTTCGAACGAAAGAAACCTGAATTTATCAGTTTGAATAATTAAAAACAGCGTTTTTCTATGTTTTTGCAAGTTTAAAACAGCAATTTTAACGTCATTTCTCATAAATCGCCGTTTCACACGAAAGAAACATGAATTTATCAGTTTGAATAGTTCAAAACAGCGTTTTACTATGTTTTTGCAAGTTTAAAACAGCAATTTTATCGTCATTTCTCATAAATCGCCGTTTCACACGAAAGAAACATGAATTTGTCAGTTTGAATAGTTCAAAACAGCGTTTTTCTATGTTTTTGCAAGTTTAAAACAGCAATTTTATCGTCATTTCTCATAAATCGCCGTTTCACACGAAAGAAAAATGAATTTGTCAGTTTGAATAGTTCAAAACAGGGTTTTCCTATGTTTTTGCAAGTTTAAAACAGCAATTTTATCGTCATTTCTCATAAATCGCCGTTTCACACGAAAGAAACATGAATTTGTCAGTTTGAATAGTTCAAAACAGCGTTTTTCTTTGTTTTTGCAAGTTTAAAACAGCAGTTTTATTGTGATTTCACAAAAATCCACCGTTTCGAACGAAAGAAACCTGAATTTATCAGTTTGAATAGTTAAAAATAGCGTTTTTTTATGTTTTTGCAAGTTTAAAACAGCAATTTTATCGTCATTTCTCATAAATCGCCGTTTCACACGAAAGAAACATAAATTTATCAGTTTGAATAGTTGAAAACAGCGTTTTTCTATGTTTTTGCAAGTTTAAAATAGCAATTTTATCGTCATTTCTCATAAATCGCCGTTTCACACGAAAGAAACATGAATTTGTCAGTTTGAATAGTTCAAAACAGCGTTTTTCTATGTTTTTGCAAGTTTAAAACAGCAATTTTATCGTCATTTCTCATAAATCGCCGTTTCACACGAAAGAAACATGAATTTGTCAGATTGAATAGTTCAAAACAGCGTTTTTTTATTTTTTGCAAGTTTAAAACAGCAGTTTTATCGTGAATTCACAAAAATCCACCGTTTCGAACGAAAGAAACCTGAATTTATCAGTTTGAATAGTTCAAAACAGCGTTTTACTATGTTTTTGCAAGTTTAAAACAGCAATTTTACCGTCATTTCTCATAAATCGCCGTTTCACACGAAAGAAACTTGAATTTGTCAGTTTGAATAGTTCAAAACAGCGTTTTTCTATGTTTTTGCAAGTTTAAAACAGCAATTTTATCGTCATTTCTCATAAATCGCCGTTTCACACGAAAGAAACATGAATTTATCAGTTTGAATAGTTGAAAACAGCGTTTTTCTATGTTTTTGCAAGTTTAAAACAGCAATTTTATCGTCATTTCTCATAAATCGCCGTTTCACACGAAAGAAACATGAATTTATCAGTTTGAATAGTTGAAAACAGCGTTTTTCTATGTTTTTGCAAGTTTAGAACAGCAATTTTATCGTCATTTCTCATAAATCACCGTTTCACACGAAAGAAACATGAATTTGTCAGTTTGAATAGTTCAAAACAGCGTTTTTCTATGTTTTTGCAAGTTTAAAACAGCAATTTTATCGTCATTTCTCATAAATCGCCGTTTCACACGAAAGAAACATGAATTTGTCAGATTGAATAGTTCATAACAGCGTTTTTCTATGTTTTTGCAAGTTTAAAACAGCAGTTTTATCGTGAATTCACAAAAATCCACCATTTTGAACGAAAGAAACCTGAATTTATCAGTTTGAATAGTTAAAAACAGCGTTTTTCTATGTTTTTGCTAGTTTAAAACAGCAATTTTATCGTCATTTCTCATAAATCGCCGTTTCGCACGAAAGAAACCTGAATTTATCAGTTTGAATAGTTAAAAACAGCGTTTTTCTATGTTTTTGCAAGTTTAAAACAGCAATTTTATCGTCATTTCTCATAAATCGCCGTTTCACACGAAAGAAACATGAATTTGTCAGTTTGAATAGTTCAAAACAGCGTTTTTCTATGTTTTTGCAAGTTTAAAACAGCAATTTTATCGTCATTTCTCATAAATCGCCGTTTCACACGAAAGAAACATGAATTTGTCAGTTTGAATAGTTCAAAACAGTTTTTTCCTATGTTTTTGCAAGTTTAAAACAGCAATTTTATCGTCATTTCTCATAAATCGCCGTTTCACACGAAAGAAACATGAATTTGTCAGTTTGAATAGTTCAAAACAGCGTTTTTCTTTGTTTTTGCAAGTTTAAAACAGCAGTTTTATTGTGATTTCACAAAAATCCACCGTTTCGAACGAAAGAAACCTGAATTTATCAGTTTGAATAGTTAAAAACAGCGTTTTTTTATGTTTTTGCAAGTTTAGAACAGCAATTTTATCGTCATTTCTCATAAATCGCCGTTTCACACGAAAGAAACATGAATTTGTCAGTTTGAATAGTTCAAAACAGCGTTTTTCTATGTTTTTGCAAGTTTAAAACAGCAATTTTATCGTCATTTCTCATAAATCGCCGTTTCACACGAAAGAAACATGAATTTAACAGTTTGAATAGTTGAAAACAGTGTTTTTCTATGTTTTTGCAAGTTTAAAACAGCAATTTTATTGTCATTTCTCATAAATCGCCGTTTCACAAGAAAGAAACATGAATTTGTCAGTTTGAATAGTTCAAAACAGCGTTTTTCTATGTTTTTGCAAGTTTTAAACAGCAATTTTATCGTCATTTCTCATAAATCGCCGTTTCACACAAAAGAAACATGAATTTGTCAGTTTGAATAGTTCAAAACAGCGTTTTACTATGTTTTTGCAATTTTAAAACAGCAATTTTATCGTCATTTCTCATAAATCGCCGTTTCGCACGAAAAAAACCTGAATTTATCAGTTTGAATAGTTAAAAACAGCGTTTTTCTATCTTCTTGCAAGTTTAAAACAGCAATTTTATCATCATTTCTCATATATCGCCGTTTCACACGAAAGAAACATGAATTTGTCAGTTTGAATAGTTCAAAACAGCGTTTTTCTATGTTTTTGCAAGTTTAAAACAGCAATTTTATCGTCATTTCTCATAAATCGCCGTTTCACACGAAAGAAACATGAAGTTGTCAGTTTGAATAGTTCAAAACAGCGTTTTACTATGTTTTTGCAAGTTTAAAACAGCAATTTTATCGTCATTTCTCATAAATCGCCGTTTCACACGAAAGAAACATGAATTTGTCAGTTTGAATAGTTCAAAACAGCATTTTTCTATGTTTTTGCAAGTTTAAAACAGCAGTTTTATCGTGATTTCACAAAAATCCACCGTTTCGAACGAAAGAAACCTGAATTTATCAGTTTGAATAGTTAAAAACAGCGTTTTTCTTTGTTTTTGCAAGTTTAAAACAGCAATTTTATCGTCATTTCTCATAAATCGCCGTTTCACACGAAAGAAACATGAATTTGTCAGATTGAATAGTTCAAAACAGCGTTTTTCTATGTTTTTGCAAGTTTAAAACAGCAGTTTTATCGTGAATTCACAAAAATCCACCGTTTCGAACGAAAGAAACCTGAATTTATCAGTTTGAATAATTAAAAACAGCGTTTTTCTATGTTTTTGCAAGTTTAAAACAGCAATTTTAACGTCATTTCTCATAAATCGCCGTTTCACACGAAAGAAACATGAATTTATCAGTTTGAATAGTTCAAAACAGCGTTTTACTATGTTTTTGCAAGTTTAAAACAGCAATTTTATCGTCATTTCTCATAAATCGCCGTTTCACACGAAAGAAACATGAATTTGTCAGTTTGAATAGTTCAAAACAGCGTTTTTCTATGTTTTTGCAAGTTTAAAACAGCAATTTTATCGTCATTTCTCATAAATCGCCGTTTCACACGAAAGAAAAATGAATTTGTCAGTTTGAATAGTTCAAAACAGGGTTTTCCTATGTTTTTGCAAGTTTAAAACAGCAATTTTATCGTCATTTCTCATAAATCGCCGTTTCACACGAAAGAAACATGAATTTGTCAGTTTGAATAGTTCAAAACAGCGTTTTTCTTTGTTTTTGCAAGTTTAAAACAGCAGTTTTATTGTGATTTCACAAAAATCCACCGTTTCGAACGAAAGAAACCTGAATTTATCAGTTTGAATAGTTAAAAATAGCGTTTTTTTATGTTTTTGCAAGTTTAAAACAGCAATTTTATCGTCATTTCTCATAAATCGCCGTTTCACACGAAAGAAACATAAATTTATCAGTTTGAATAGTTGAAAACAGCGTTTTTCTATGTTTTTGCAAGTTTAAAATAGCAATTTTATCGTCATTTCTCATAAATCGCCGTTTCACACGAAAGAAACATGAATTTGTCAGTTTGAATAGTTCAAAACAGCGTTTTTCTATGTTTTTGCAAGTTTAAAACAGCAATTTTATCGTCATTTCTCATAAATCGCCGTTTCACACGAAAGAAACATGAATTTGTCAGATTGAATAGTTCAAAACAGCGTTTTTTTATTTTTTGCAAGTTTAAAACAGCAGTTTTATCGTGAATTCACAAAAATCCACCGTTTCGAACGAAAGAAACCTGAATTTATCAGTTTGAATAGTTCAAAACAGCGTTTTACTATGTTTTTGCAAGTTTAAAACAGCAATTTTACCGTCATTTCTCATAAATCGCCGTTTCACACGAAAGAAACTTGAATTTGTCAGTTTGAATAGTTCAAAACAGCGTTTTTCTATGTTTTTGCAAGTTTAAAACAGCAATTTTATCGTCATTTCTCATAAATCGCCGTTTCACACGAAAGAAACATGAATTTATCAGTTTGAATAGTTGAAAACAGCGTTTTTCTATGTTTTTGCAAGTTTAAAACAGCAATTTTATCGTCATTTCTCATAAATCGCCGTTTCACACGAAAGAAACATGAATTTATCAGTTTGAATAGTTGAAAACAGCGTTTTTCTATGTTTTTGCAAGTTTAGAACAGCAATTTTATCGTCATTTCTCATAAATCACCGTTTCACACGAAAGAAACATGAATTTGTCAGTTTGAATAGTTCAAAACAGCGTTTTTCTATGTTTTTGCAAGTTTAAAACAGCAATTTTATCGTCATTTCTCATAAATCGCCGTTTCACACGAAAGAAACATGAATTTGTCAGATTGAATAGTTCATAACAGCGTTTTTCTATGTTTTTGCAAGTTTAAAACAGCAGTTTTATCGTGAATTTACAAAAATCCACCATTTTGAACGAAAGAAACCTGAATTTATCAGTTTGAATAGTTAAAAACAGCGTTTTTCTATGTTTTTGCTAGTTTAAAACAGCAATTTTATCGTCATTTCTCATAAATCGCCGTTTCGCACGAAAGAAACCTGAATTTATCAGTTTGAATAGTTAAAAACAGCGTTTTTCTATGTTTTTGCAAGTTTAAAACAGCAATTTTATCGTCATTTCTCATAAATCGCCGTTTCACACGAAAGAAACATGAATTTGTCAGTTTGAATAGTTCAAAACAGCATTTTTCTATGTTTTTGCAAGTTTAAAACAGCAGTTTTATCGTGATTTCACAAAAATCCACCGTTTCGAACGAAAGAAACCTGAATTTATCAGTTTGAATAGTTAAAAACAGCGTTTTTCTTTGTTTTTGCAAGTTTAAAACAGCAATTTTATCGTCATTTCTCATAAATCGCCGTTTCACACGAAAGAAACATGAATTTGTCAGATTGAATAGTTCAAAACAGCGTTTTTCTATGTTTTTGCAAGTTTAAAACAGCAGTTTTATCGTGAATTCACAAAAATCCACCGTTTCGAACGAAAGAAACCTGAATTTATCAGTTTGAATAATTAAAAACAGCGTTTTTTTATGTTTTTGCAAGTTTAAAACAGCAATTTTAACGTCATTTCTCATAAATCGCCGTTTCACACGAAAGAAACATGAATTTATCAGTTTGAATAGTTCAAAACAGCGTTTTACTATGTTTTTGCAAGTTTAAAACAGCAATTTTATCGTCATTTCTCATAAATCGCCGTTTCACACGAAAGAAACATGAATTTGTCAGTTTGAATAGTTCAAAACAGCGTTTTTCTATGTTTTTGCAAGTTTAAAACAGCAATTTTATCGTCATTTCTCATAAATCGCCGTTTCACACGAAAGAAAAATGAATTTGTCAGTTTGAATAGTTCAAAACAGGGTTTTCCTATGTTTTTGCAAGTTTAAAACAGCAATTTTATCGTCATTTCTCATAAATCGCCGTTTCACACGAAAGAAACATGAATTTGTCAGTTTGAATAGTTCAAAACAGCATTTTTCTTTGTTTTTGCAAGTTTAAAACAGCAGTTTTATTGTGATTTCACAAAAATCCACCGTTTCGAACGAAAGAAACCTGAATTTATCAGTTTGAATAGTTAAAAATAGCGTTTTTTTATGTTTTTGCAAGTTTAAAACAGCAATTTTATCGTCATTTCTCATAAATCGCCGTTTCACACGAAAGAAACATAAATTTATCAGTTTGAATAGTTGAAAACAGCGTTTTTCTATGTTTTTGCAAGTTTAAAATAGCAATTTTATCGTCATTTCTCATAAATCGCCGTTTCACACGAAAGAAACATGAATTTGTCAGTTTGAATAGTTCAAAACAGCGTTTTTCTATGTTTTTGCAAGTTTAAAACAGCAATTTTATCGTCATTTCTCATAAATCGCCGTTTCACACGAAAGAAACATGAATTTGTCAGATTGAATAGTTCAAAACAGCGTTTTTTTATTTTTTGCAAGTTTAAAACAGCAGTTTTATCGTGAATTCACAAAAATCCACCGTTTCGAACGAAAGAAACCTGAATTTATCAGTTTGAATAGTTCAAAACAGCGTTTTACTATGTTTTTGCAAGTTTAAAACAGCAATTTTACCGTCATTTCTCATAAATCGCCGTTTCACACGAAAGAAACTTGAATTTGTCAGTTTGAATAGTTCAAAACAGCGTTTTTCTATGTTTTTGCAAGTTTAAAACAGCAATTTTATCGTCATTTCTCATAAATCGCCGTTTCACACGAAAGAAACATGAATTTATCAGTTTGAATAGTTGAAAACAGCGTTTTTCTATGTTTTTGCAAGTTTAAAACAGCAATTTTATCGTCATTTCTCATAAATCGCCGTTTCACACGAAAGAAACATGAATTTATCAGTTTGAATAGTTGAAAACAGCGTTTTTCTATGTTTTTGCAAGTTTAGAACAGCAATTTTATCGTCATTTCTCATAAATCACCGTTTCACACGAAAGAAACATGAATTTGTCAGTTTGAATAGTTCAAAACAGCGTTTTTCTATGTTTTTGCAAGTTTAAAACAGCAATTTTATCGTCATTTCTCATAAATCGCCGTTTCACACGAAAGAAACATGAATTTGTCAGATTGAATAGTTCATAACAGCGTTTTTCTATGTTTTTGCAAGTTTAAAACAGCAGTTTTATCGTGAATTTACAAAAATCCACCATTTTGAACGAAAGAAACCTGAATTTATCAGTTTGAATAGTTAAAAACAGCGTTTTTCTATGTTTTTGCTAGTTTAAAACAGCAATTTTATCGTCATTTCTCATAAATCGCCGTTTCGCACGAAAGAAACCTGAATTTATCAGTTTGAATAGTTAAAAACAGCGTTTTTCTATGTTTTTGCAAGTTTAAAACAGCAATTTTATCGTCATTTCTCATAAATCGCCGTTTCACACGAAAGAAACATGAATTTGTCAGTTTGAATAGTTCAAAACAGCGTTTTTCTATGTTTTTGCAAGTTTAAAACAGCAATTTTATCGTCATTTCTCATAAATCGCCGTTTCACACGAAAGAAACATGAATTTGTCAGTTTGAATAGTTCAAAACAGTTTTTTCCTATGTTTTTGCAAGTTTAAAACAGCAATTTTATCGTCATTTCTCATAAATCGCCGTTTCACACGAAAGAAACATGAATTTGTCAGTTTGAATAGTTCAAAACAGCGTTTTTCTTTGTTTTTGCAAGTTTAAAACAGCAGTTTTATTGTGATTTCACAAAAATCCACCGTTTCGAACGAAAGAAACCTGAATTTATCAGTTTGAATAGTTAAAAACAGCGTTTTTTTATGTTTTTGCAAGTTTAGAACAGCAATTTTATCGTCATTTCTCATAAATCGCCGTTTCACACGAAAGAAACATGAATTTGTCAGTTTGAATAGTTCAAAACAGCGTTTTTCTATGTTTTTGCAAGTTTAAAACAGCAATTTTATCGTCATTTCTCATAAATCGCCGTTTCACACGAAAGAAACATGAATTTAACAGTTTGAATAGTTGAAAACAGTGTTTTTCTATGTTTTTGCAAGTTTAAAACAGCAATTTTATTGTCATTTCTCATAAATCGCCGTTTCACAAGAAAGAAACATGAATTTGTCAGTTTGAATAGTTCAAAACAGCGTTTTACTATGTTTTTGCAATTTTAAAACAGCAATTTTATCGTCATTTCTCATAAATCGCCGTTTCGCACGAAAAAAACCTGAATTTATCAGTTTGAATAGTTAAAAACAGCGTTTTTCTATCTTCTTGCAAGTTTAAAACAGCAATTTTATCATCATTTCTCATATATCGCCGTTTCACACGAAAGAAACATGAATTTGTCAGTTTGAATAGTTCAAAACAGCGTTTTTCTATGTTTTTGCAAGTTTAAAACAGCAATTTTATCATCATTTCTCATATATCGCCGTTTCACACGAAAGAAACATGAATTTGTCAGTTTGAATAGTTCAAAACAGCGTTTTTCTATGTTTTTGCAAGTTTAAAACAGCAATTTTATCGTCATTTCTCATAAATCGCCGTTTCACACGAAAGAAACATGAAGTTGTCAGTTTGAATAGTTCAAAACAGCGTTTTACTATGTTTTTGCAAGTTTAAAACAGCAATTTTATCGTCATTTCTCATAAATCGCCGTTTCACACGAAAGAAACATGAATTTGTCAGTTTGAATAGTTCAAAACAGCATTTTTCTATGTTTTTGCAAGTTTAAAACAGCAGTTTTATCGTGATTTCACAAAAATCCACCGTTTCGAACGAAAGAAACCTGAATTTATCAGTTTGAATAGTTAAAAACAGCGTTTTTCTTTGTTTTTGCAAGTTTAAAACAGCAATTTTATCGTCATTTCTCATAAATCGCCGTTTCACACGAAAGAAACATGAATTTGTCAGATTGAATAGTTCAAAACAGCGTTTTTCTATGTTTTTGCAAGTTTAAAACAGCAGTTTTATCGTGAATTCACAAAAATCCACCGTTTCGAACGAAAGAAACCTGAATTTATCAGTTTGAATAATTAAAAACAGCGTTTTTCTATGTTTTTGCAAGTTTAAAACAGCAATTTTAACGTCATTTCTCATAAATCGCCGTTTCACACGAAAGAAACATGAATTTATCAGTTTGAATAGTTCAAAACAGCGTTTTACTATGTTTTTGCAAGTTTAAAACAGCAATTTTATCGTCATTTCTCATAAATCGCCGTTTCACACGAAAGAAACATGAATTTGTCAGTTTGAATAGTTCAAAACAGCGTTTTTCTATGTTTTTGCAAGTTTAAAACAGCAATTTTATCGTCATTTCTCATAAATCGCCGTTTCACACGAAAGAAAAATGAATTTGTCAGTTTGAATAGTTCAAAACAGCGTTTTTCTTTGTTTTTGCAAGTTTAAAACAGCAGTTTTATTGTGATTTCACAAAAATCCACCGTTTCGAACGAAAGAAACCTGAATTTATCAGTTTGAATAGTTAAAAACAGCGTTTTTTTATGTTTTTGCAAGTTTAAAACAGCAATTTTATCGTCATTTCTAATAAATCGCCGTTTCACACGAAAGAAACATGAATTTGTCAGTTTGAATAGTTCAAAACAGCGTTTTTCTATGTTTTTGCAAGTTTAAAACAGCAATTTTATCGTCATTTCTCATAAATCGCCGTTTCACACGAAAGAAACATGAATTTAACAGTTTGAATAGTTGAAAACAGCGTTTTTCTATGTTTTTGCAAGTTTAAAACAGCAATTTTATTGTCATTTCTCATAAATCGCCGTTTCACAAGAAAGAAACATGAATTTGTCAGTTTGAATAGTTCAAAACAGCGTTTTTCTATGTTTTTGCAAGTTTTAAACAGCAATTTTATCGTCATTTCTCATAAATCGCCGTTTCACACAAAAGAAACATGAATTTGTCAGTTTGAATAGTTCAAAACAGCGTTTTACTATGTTTTTGCAAGTTTAAAACAGCAATTTTATCGTCATTTCTCATAAATCGCCGTTTCGCACGAAAAAAACCTGAATTTATCAGTTTGAATAGTTAAAAACAGCGTTTTTCTATCTTTTTGCAAGTTTAAAACAGCAATTTTATCATCATTTCTCATATATCGCCGTTTCACACGAAAGAAACATGATTTTGTCAGTTTGAATAGTTCAAAACAGCGTTTTTCTATGTTTTTGCAAGTTTAAAACAGCAATTTTATCGTCATTTCTCATAAATCGCCGTTTCACACGAAAGAAACATGAAGTTGTCAGTTTGAATAGTTCAAAACAGCGTTTTACTATGTTTTTGCAAGTTTAAAACAGCAATTTTATCGTCATTTCTCATAAATCGCCGTTTCACACGAAAGAAACATGAATTTGTCAGTTTGAATAGTTCAAAACAGCATTTTTCTATGTTTTTGCAAGTTTAAAACAGCAGTTTTATCGTGATTTCACAAAAATCCACCGTTTCGAACGAAAGAAACCTGAATTTATCAGTTTGAATAGTTAAAAACAGCGTTTTTCTTTGTTTTTGCAAGTTTAAAACAGCAATTTTATCGTCATTTCTCATAAATCGCCGTTTCACACGAAAGAAACATGAATTTTTCAGTTTGAATAGTTCAAAACAGCGTTTTTCTATGTTTTTGCAAGTTTAAAACAGCAATTTTATCGTCATTTCTCATAAATCGCCGTTTCACACGAAAGAAACATGAATTTGTCAGATTGAATAGTTCAAAACAGCGTTTTTCTATGTTTTTGCAAGTTTAAAACAGCAGTTTTATCGTGAATTCACAAAAATCCACCGTTTCGAACGAAAGAAACCTGAATTTATCAGTTTGAATAGTTAAAAACAGCGTTTTTCTATGTTTTTGCAAGTTTAAAACAGCAATTTTAACGTCATTTCTCATAAATCGCCGTTTCACACGAAAGAAACATGAATTTATCAGTTTGAATAGTTCAAAACAGCGTTTTACTATGTTTTTGCAAGTTTAAAACAGCAATTTTATCGTCATTTCTCATAAATCGCCGTTTCACACGAAAGAAACATGAATTTGTCAGTTTGAATAGTTCAAAACAGCGTTTTTCTATGTTTTTGCAAGTTTAAAACAGCAGTTTTATTGTGATTTCACAAAAATCCACCGTTTCGAACGAAAGAAACCTGAATTTATCAGTTTGAATAGTTAAAAACAGCGTTTTTCTATGTTTTTGCTAGTTTAAAACAGCAATTTTATCGTCATTTCTCATAAATCGCCGTTTCGCACGAAAGAAACCTGAATTTATCAGTTTGAATAGTTTAAAACAGCGTTTTTCTATGTTTTTGCAAGTTTAAAACAGCAATTTTATCGTCATTTCTCATAAATCGCCGTTTCGCACGAAAGAAACCTGAATTTATCAGTTTGAATAGTTGAAAACAGCGTTTTTCTATGTTTTTGCAAGTTTAAAACAGCAATTTTTTATCGTCATTTCTCATAAATCGTCGTTTCACACGAAAGAAACATGAATTTGTCAGTTTGAATAGTTCAAAACAGTGATTTTCTATGTTTTTGCAAGTTTAAAACAGCAATTTTATCGTCATTTCTCATAAATCGCCGTTTCACACGAAAGAAACATGAATTTGTCAGTTTGAATAGTTCAAAAGAGCGTTTTACTATGTTTTTGCAAGTTTAAAACAGCAATTTTATCGTCATTTCTCATAAATCGCCGTTTCACATGAAAGAAACATGAATTTGTCAGTTTGAATAGTTCAAAACAGCGTTTTTCTATGTTTTTGCAAGTTTAAAACAGCAGTTTTATCGTGATTTCACAAAAATCCACCGTTTCGAACGAAAGAAACCTGAATTTATCAGTTTAAATAGTTAAAACAGCGTTTTTCTATGTTTTTGCAAGTTTAAAAAAGCAATTTTATCGTCATTTCTCATAAATCGCCGTTTCGCATGAAAGAAACCTGAATTTATCAGTTTGAATAGTTAAAAACAGCGTTTTTCTATGTTTTTGCAAGTTTAAAACAGCAATTTTATCGTCATTTCTCATAAATCGCCGTTTCACACGAAAGAAACATGAATTTGTCAGTTTGAATAGTTCAAAACAGCGTTTTTCTATGTTTTTGCAAGTTTAATACAGCAGTTTTATCGTGATTTCACAAAAATCCACCGTTTCGAACGAAAGAAACCTGAATTTATCATTTTGAATAGTTAAAAACAGCGTTTTTCTATGTTTTTGCAAGTTTAAAACAGCAATTTTAACGTCATTTCTCATAAATCGCCGTTTCACACGAAAGAAACATGAATTTATCAGTTTGAATAGTTGGAAACAGCGTTTATCTATGTTTTTGCAAGTTTAAAACAGCAGTTTTATCGTGATTTCACAAAAATCCACCGTTTCGAACGAAAGAAACCTGAATTTATCAGTTTGAATATTTAAAAATAGCGTTTTTTTATGTTTTTGCAAGTTTAAAACAGCAATTTTATCGTCATTTCTCATAAATCGCCGTTTCACACGAAAGAAACATGAATTTGTCAGTTTGAATAGTTCAAAACAGCGTTTTTCTTTGTTTTTGCAAGTTTAAAACAGCAGTTTTATTGTGATTTCACAAAAATCCACCGTTTCGAACGAAAGAAACCTGAATTTATCAGTTTGAATAGTTAAAAACAGCGTTTTTTTATGTTTTTGCAAGTTTAAAACAGCAATTTTATCGTCATTTCTCATAAATCGCCGTTTCACACGAAAGAAACATGAATTTGTCAGTTTGAATAGTTCAAAACAGCGTTTTTCTATGTTTTTGCAAGTTTAAAACAGCAATTTTATCGTCATTTCTCATAAATCGCCGTTTCACACGAAAGAAACATGAATTTAACAGTTTGAATAGTTGAAAACAGCGTTTTTCTATGTTTTTGCAAGTTTAAAACAGCAGTTTTATTGTCATTTCTCATAAATCGCCGTTTCACAAGAAAGAAACATGAATTTGTCAGTTTGAATAGTTCAAAACAGCGTGCTTCTATGTTTTTGCAAGTTTTAAACAGCAATTTTATCGTCATTTCTCATAAATCGCCGTTTCACACAAAAGAAACATGAATTTGTCAGTTTGAATAGTTCAAAACAGCGTTTTACTATGTTTTTGCAAGTTTAAAACAGCAATTTTATCGTCATTTCTCATAAATCGCCGTTTCGCACGAAAAAAACCTGAATTTATCAGTTTGAATAGTTAAAAACAGCGTTTTTCTATCTTTTTGCAAGTTTAAAACAGCAATTTTATCATCATTTCTCATATATCGCCGTTTCACACGAAAGAAACATGAATTTGTCAGTTTGAATAGTTCAAAACAGCGTTTTTCTATGTTTTTGCAAGTTTAAAACAGCAATTTTATCGTCATTTCTAATAAATCGCCGTTTCACACGAAAGAAACATGAAGTTGTCAGTTTGAATAGTTCAAAACAGCGTTTTACTATGTTTTTGCAAGTTTAAAACAGCAATTTTATCGTCATTTCTCATAAATCGCCGTTTCACACGGAAGAAACATGAATTTGTCAGTTTGAATAGTTCAAAACAGCATTTTTCTATGTTTTTGCAAGTTTAAAACAGCAGTTTTATCGTGATTTCACAAAAATCCACCGTTTCGAACGAAAGAAACCTGAATTTATCAGTTTGAATAGTTAAAAATAGCGTTTTTCTTTGTTTTTGCAAGTTTAAAACAGCAATTTTAACGTCATTTCTCATAAATCGCCGTTTCACACGAAAGAAACATGAATTTATCAGTTTGAATAGTTCAAAACAGCGTTTTACTATGTTTTTGCAAGTTTAAAACAGCAATTTTATCGTCATTTCTCATAAATCGCCGTTTCACACGAAAGAAACATGAATTTGTCAGTTTGAATAGTTCAAAACAGCGTTTTTCTATGTTTTTGCAAGTTTAAAACAGCAGTTTTATTGTGATTTCACAAAAATCCACCGTTTCGAACGAAAGAAACCTGAATTTATCAGTTTGAATAGTTAAAAACAGCGTTTTTCTATGTTTTTGCTAGTTTAAAACAGCAATTTTATCGTCATTTCTCATAAATCGCCGTTTCGCACGAAAGAAACCTGAATTTATCAGTTTGAATAGTTTAAAACTGCGTTTTTCTATGTTTTTGCAAGTTTAAAACAGCAATTTTATTGTCATTTCTCATAAATCGCCGTTTCGCACGAAAGAAACCTGAATTTATCAGTTTGAATAGTTGAAAACAGCGTTTTTCTATGTTTTTGCAAGTTTAAAACAGCAATTTTATCGTCATTTCTCATAAATCGTCGTTTCACACGAAAGAAACATGAATTTGTCAGTTTGAATAGTTCAAAACAGCGATTTTCTATGTTTTTGCAAGTTTAAAACAGCAATTTTATCGTCATTTCTCATAAATCGCCGTTTCACACGAAAGAAACATGAATTTGTCAGTTTGAATAGTTCAAAAGAGCGTTTTACTATGTTTTTGCAAGTTTAAAACAGCAATTTTATCGTCATTTCTCATAAATCGCCGTTTCACATGAAAGAAACATGAATTTGTCAGTTTGAATAGTTCAAAACAGCGTTTTTCTATGTTTTTGCAAGTTTAAAACAGCAGTTTTATCGTGATTTCACAAAAATCCACCGTTTCGAACGAAAGAAACCTGAATTTATCAGTTTAAATAGTAAAACAGCGTTTTTCTATGTTTTTGCAAGTTTAATACAGCAGTTTTATCGTGATTTCACAAAAATCCACCGTTTCGAACGAAAGAAACCTGAATTTATCATTTTGAATAGTTAAAAACAGCGTTTTTCTATGTTTTTGCAAGTTTAAAACAGCAATTTTAACGTCATTTTTCATAAATCGCCGTTTCACACGAAAGAAACATGAATTTATCAGTTTGAATAGTTGGAAACAGCGTTTATCTATGTTTTTGCAAGTTTAAAACAGCAGTTTTATCGTGATTTCACAAAAATCCACCGTTTCGAACGAAAGAAACCTGAATTTATCAGTTTGAATAGTTAAAAATAGCGTTTTTTTATGTTTTTGCAAGTTTAAAACAGCAATTTTATCGTCATTTCTC
This sequence comes from Poecilus cupreus, assembly GCA_963942605.1. Classification (NCBI taxonomy): domain Eukaryota; kingdom Metazoa; phylum Arthropoda; class Insecta; order Coleoptera; family Carabidae; genus Poecilus; species Poecilus cupreus. Next base: position 242,266 of record CAWWDY010002729.1, on the reverse strand, counting down.
ATAAATCGCCGTTTCACACGAAAGAAACATGAATTTGTCAGTTTGAATAGTTCAAAACAGCGTTTTTCTTTGTTTTTGCAAGTTTAAAACAGCAGTTTTATTGTGATTTCACAAAAATCCACCGTTTCGAACGAAAGAAACCTGAATTTATCAGTTTGAATAGTTAAAAACAGCGTTTTTTTATGTTTTTGCAAGTTTAATACAGCAATTTTATCGTCATTTCTCATAAATCGCCGTTTCACACGAAAGAAACATGAATTTGTCAGTTTGAATAGTTCAAAACAGCGTTTTTCTATGTTTTTGCAAGTTTAAAACAGCAATTTTATCGTCATTTCTCATAAATCGCCGTTTCACACGAAAGAAACATGAATTTAACAGTTTGAATAGTTGAAAACAGCGTTTTTCTATGTTTTTGCAAGTTTAAAACAGCAATTTTATTGTCATTTCTCATAAATCGCCGTTTCACAAGAAAGAAACATGAATTTGTCAGTTTGAATAGTTCAAAACAGCGTTTTTCTATGTTTTTGCAAGTTTTAAACAGCAATTTTATCGTCATTTCTCATAAATCGCCGTTTCACACAAAAGAAACATGAATTTGTCAGTTTGAATAGTTCAAAACAGCGTTTTACTATGTTTTTGCAAGTTTAAAACAGCAATTTTATCGTCATTTCTCATAAATCGCCGTTTCGCACGAAAAAAACCTGAATTTATCAGTTTGAATAGTTAAAAACAGCGTTTTTCTATCTTTTTGCAAGTTTAAAACAGCAATTTTATCATCATTTCTCATATATCGCCGTTTCACACGAAAGAAACATGAATTTGTCAGTTTGAATAGTTCAAAACAGCGTTTTTCTATGTTTTTGCAAGTTTAAAACAGCAATTTTATCGTCATTTCTCATAAATCGCCGTTTCACACGAAAGAAACATGAATTTGTCAGTTTGAATAGTTCAAAACAGCATTTTTCTATGTTTTTGCAAGTTTAAAACAGCAGTTTTATCGTGATTTCACAAAAATCCACCGTTTCGAACGAAAGAAACCTGAATTTATCAGTTTGAATAGTTAAAAATAGCGTTTTTCTTTGTTTTTGCAAGTTTAAAACAGCAATTTTATCGTCATTTCTCATAAATCGCCGTTTCACACGAAAGAAACATGAATTTTTCAGTTTGAATAGTTCAAAACAGCGTTTTTCTATGTTTTTGCAAGTTTAAAACAGCAATTTTATCGTCATTTCTCATAAATCGCCGTTTCACACGAAAAAACATGAATTTGTCAGATTGAATAGTTCAAAACAGCGTTTTTCTATGTTTTTGCAAGTTTAAAACAGCAGTTTTATCGTGAATTCACAAAAATCCACCGTTTCGAACGAAAGAAACCTGAATTTATCAGTTTGAATAGTTAAAAACAGCGTTTTTCTATGTTTTTGCAAGTTTAAAACAGCAATTTTAACGTCATTTCTCATAAATCGCCGTTTCACACGAAAGAAACATGAATTTATCAGTTTGAATAGTTCAAAACAGCGTTTTACTATGTTTTTGCAAGTTTAAAACAGCAATTTTATCGTCATTTCTAATAAATCGCCGTTTCACACGAAAGAAACATGAATTTGTCAGTTTGAATAGTTCAAAACAGCGTTTTTCTATGTTTTTGCAAGTTTAAAACAGCAGTTTTATTGTGATTTCACAAAAATCCACCGTTTCGAACGAAAGAAACCTGAATTTATCAGTTTGAATAGTTAAAAACAGCGTTTTTCTATGTTTTTGCTAGTTTAAAACAGCAATTTTATCGTCATTTCTCATAAATCGCCGTTTCGCACGAAAGAAACCTGAATTTATCAGTTTGAATAGTTTAAAAAAGCGTTTTTCTATGTTTTTGCAAGTTTAAAACAGCAATTTTATCGTCATTTCTCATAAATCGCCGTTTCACACGAAAGAAACATGAATTTGTCAGTTTGAATAGTTCAAAACAGCGTTTTTCTATGTTTTTGCAAGTTTAAAACAGCAATTTTATCGTCATTTCTCATAAATCGCCGTTTCACACGAAAGAAACATGAATTTGTCAGTTTGAATAGTTCAAAACAGCGTTTTCCTATGTTTTTGCAAGTTTAAAACAGCAATTTTATCGTCATTTCTCCTAAATCGCCGTTTCACACGAAAGAAACATGAATTTGTCAGTTTGAATAGTTCAAAACAGCGTTTTTCTTTGTTTTTGCAAGTTTAAAACAGCAGTTTTATTGTGATTTCACAAAAATCCACCGTTTCGAACGAAAGAAACCTGAATTTATCAGTTTGAATAGTTAAAAATAGCGTTTTTTTATGTTTTTGCAAGTTTAAAACAGCAATTTTATCGTCATTTCTCATAAATCGCCGTTTCACACGAAAGAAACATAAATTTATCAGTTTGAATAGTTGAAAACAGCGTTTTTCTATGTTTTTGCAAGTTTAAAACAGCAATTTTATCGTCATTTCTCATAAATCGTCGTTTCACACGAAAGAAACATGAATTTGTCAGTTTAAATAGTTCAAAACAGCGATTTTCTATGTTTTTGCAAGTTTAAAACAGCAATTTTATCGTCATTTCTCATAAATCGCCGTTTCACACGAAAGAAACATGAATTTGTCAGTTTGAATAGTTCAAAAGAGCGTTTTACTATGTTTTTGCAAGTTTAAAACAGCAATTTTATCGTCATTTCTCATAAATCGCCGTTTCACATGAAAGAAACATGAATTTGTCAGTTTGAATAGTTCAAAACAGCGTTTTTCTATGTTTTTGCAAGTTTAAAACAGCAGTTTTATCGTGATTTCACAAAAATCCACCGTTTCGAACGAAAGAAACCTGAATTTATCAGTTTAAATAGTTAAAACAGCGTTTTTCTATGTTTTTGCAAGTTTAAAACAGCAATTTTATCGTCATTTCTCATAAATCGCCGTTTCGCATGAAAGAAACCTGAATTTATCAGTTTGAATAGTTAAAAACAGCGTTTTTCTATGTTTTTGCAAGTTTAAAACAGCAATTTTATCGTCATTTCTCATAAATCGCCGTTTCACACGAAAGAAACATGAATTTGTCAGTTTGAATAGTTCAAAACAGCGTTTTTCTATGTTTTTGCAAGTTTTATACAGCAGTTTTATCGTGATTTCACAAAAATCCACCGTTTCGAACGAAAGAAACCTGAATTTATCATTTTGAATAGTTAAAAACAGCGTTTTTCTATGTTTTTGCAAGTTTAAAACAGCAATTTTAACGTCATTTCTCATAAATCGCCGTTTCACACGAAAGAAACATGAATTTATCAGTTTGAATAGTTGGAAACAGCGTTTATCTATGTTTTTGCAAGTTTAAAACAGCAGTTTTATCGTGATATCACAAAAACCCACCGTTTCGAACGAAAGAAACATGAATTTATCAGTTTGAATAGTTAAAAATAGCGTTTTTTTATGTTTTTGCAAGTTTAAAACAGCAATTTTATCGTCATTTCTCATAAATCGCCGTTTCACACGAAAGAAACATGAATTTGTCAGTTTGAATAGTTCAAAACAGCGTTTTTCTTTGTTTTTGCAAGTTTAAAACAGCAATTTTATCGTCATTTCTCATACATCGCCGTTTCACACGAAAGAAACATGAATTTGTCAGTTTCAATAGTTCAAAACAGCGATTTTCTATGTTTTTGCAAGTTTAAAACAGCAATTTTATCGTCATTTCTCATAAATCGCCGTTTCACACGAAAGAAACATGAATTTGTCAGTTTGAATAGTTCAAAAGAGCGTTTTACTATGTTTTTGCAAGTTTAAAACAGCAATTTTATCGTCATTTCTCATAAATCGCCGTTTCACACGAAAGAAACATGAATTTGTCAGTTTGAATAGTTCAAAACAGCGTTTTTCTATGTTTTTGCAAGTTTAAAACAGCAGTTTTATCGTGATTTCACAAAAATCCACCGTTTCGAACGAAAGAAACGTGAATTTATCAGTTTAAATAGTTAAAAACAGCGTTTTACTATGTTTTTGCAAGTTTAAAACAGCAATTTTATCGTCATTTCTCATAAATCGCCGTTTCACACGAAAGAAACATGAATTTGTCAGTTTGAATAGTTCAAAACAGCGTTTTTCTATGTTTTTGCAAGTTTAAAACAGCAGTTTTATTGTGATTTCACAAAAATCCACCGTTTCGAACGAAAGAAACCTGAATTTATCAGTTTGAATAGTTAAAAACAGCGTTTTTCTATGTTTTTGCTAGTTTAAAACAGCAATTTTATCGTCATTTCTCATACATCGCCGTTTCGCACGAAAGAAACCTGAATTTATCAGTTTGAATAGTTTAAAACAGCGTTTTTCTATGTTTTTGCAAGTTTAAAACAGCAATTTTATCGTCATTTCTCATAAATCGCCGTTTCGCACGAAAGAAACCTGAATTTATCAGTTTGAATAGTTGAAAACAGCGTTTTTCTATGTTTTTGCAAGTTTAAAACAGCAATTTTATCGTCATTTCTCATAAATCGTCGTTTCACACGAAAGAAACATGAATTTGTCAGTTTGAATAGTTCAAAACAGCGATTTTCTATGTTTTTGCAAGTTTAAAACAGCAATTTTATCGTCATTTCTCATAAATCGCCGTTTCACACGAAAGAAACATGAATTTGTCAGTTTGAATAGTTCAAAAGAGCGTTTTACTATGTTTTTGCAAGTTTAAAACAGCAATTTTATCGTCATTTCTCATAAATCGCCGTTTCACATGAAAGAAACATGAATTTGTCAGTTTGAATAGTTCAAAACAGCGTTTTTCTATGTTTTTGCAAGTTTAAAACAGCAGTTTTATCGTGATTTCACAAAAATCCACCGTTTCGAACGAAAGAAACCTGAATTTATCAGTTTAAATAGTTAAAACAGCGTTTTTCTATGTTTTTGCAAGTTTAAAACAGCAATTTTATCGTCATTTCTCATAAATCGCCGTTTCGCATGAAAGAAACCTGAATTTATCAGTTTGAATAGTTAAAAACAGCGTTTTTATATGTTTTTGCAAGTTTAAAACAGCAATTTTATCGTCATTTCTCATAAATCGCCGTTTCACACGAAAGAAACATGAATTTGTCAGTTTGAATAGTTCAAAACAGCGTTTTTCTATGTTTTTGCAAGTTTAATACAGCAGTTTTATCGTGATTTCACAAAAATCCACCGTTTCGAACGAAAGAAACCTGAATTTATCATTTTGAATAGTTAAAAACAGCGTTTTTCTATGTTTTTGCAAGTTTAAAACAGCAATTTTAACGTCATTTCTCATAAATCGCCGTTTCACACGAAAGAAACATGAATTTATCAGTTTGAATAGTTGGAACAGCGTTTATCTATGTTTTTGCAAGTTTAAAACAGCAGTTTTATCGTGATTTCACAAAAATTCACCGTTTCGAACGAAAGAAACCTGAATTTATCAGTTTGAATAGTTAAAAATAGCGTTTTTTTATGTTTTTGCAAGTTTAAAACAGCAATTTTATCGTCATTTCTCATAAATCGCCGTTTCACACGAAAGAAACATGAATTTGTCAGTTTGAATAGTTCAAAACAGCGTTTTTCTTTGTTTTTGCAAGTTTAAAACAGCAGTTTTATTGTGATTTCACAAAAATCCACCGTTTCGAACAAAAGAAACCTGAATTTATCAGTTTGAATAGTTAAAAACAGCGTTTTTTTATGTTTTTGCAAGTTTAATACAGCAATTTTATCGTCATTTCTCATAAATCGCCGTTTCACACGAAAGAAACATGAATTTGTCAGTTTGAATAGTTCAAAACAGCGTTTTTCTATGTTTTTGCAAGTTTAAAACAGCAATTTTATCGTCATTTCTCATAAATCGCCGTTTCACACGAAAGAAACATGAATTTAACAGTTTGAATAGTTGAAAACAGCGTTTTTCTATGTTTTTGCAAGTTTAAAACAGCAATTATATTGTCATTTCTCATAAATCGCCGTTTCACAAGAAAGAAACATGAATTTGTCAGTTTGAATAGTTCAAAACAGCGTTTTTCTATGTTTTTGCAAGTTTTAAACAGCAATTTTATCGTCATTTCTCATAAATCGCCGTTTCACACAAAAGAAACATGAATTTGTCAGTTTGAATAGTTCAAAACAGCGTTTTACTATGTTTTTGCAAGTTTAAAACAGCAATTTTATCGTCATTTCTCATAAATCGCCGTTTCGCACGAAAAAAACCTGAATTTATCAGTTTGAATAGTTAAAAACAGCGTTTTTCTATCTTTTTGCAAGTTTAAAACAGCAATTTTATCATCATTTCTCATATATCGCCGTTTCACACGAAAGAAACATGAATTTGTCAGTTTGAATAGTTCAAAACAGCGTTTTTCTATGTTTTTGCAAGTTTAAAACAGCAATTTTATCGTCATTTCTCATAAATCGCCGTTTCACACGAAAGAAACATGAATTTGTCAGTTTGAATAGTTCAAAACAGCATTTTTCTATGTTTTTGCAAGTTTAAAACAGCAGTTTTATCGTGATTTCACAAAAATCCACCGTTTCGAACGAAAGAAACCTGAATTTATCAGTTTGAATAGTTAAAAATAGCGTTTTTCTTTGTTTTTGCAAGTTTAAAACAGCAATTTTATCGTCATTTCTCATAAATCGCCGTTTCACACGAAAGAAAAATGAATTTTTCAGTTTGAATAGTTCAAAACAGCGTTTTTCTATGTTTTTGCAAGTTTAAAACAGCAATTTAATCGTCATTTCTCATAAATCGCCGTTTCACACGAAAGAAACATGAATTTGTCAGATTGAATAGTTCAAAACAGCGTTTTTCTATGTTTTTGCAAGTTTAAAACAGCAGTTTTATCGTGAATTCACAAAAATCCACCGTTTCGAACGAAAGAAACCTGAATTTATCAGTTTGAATAGTTAAAAACAGCGTTTTTCTATGTTTTTGCAAGTTTAAAACAGCAATTTTAACGTCATTTCTCATAAATCGCCGTTTCACACGAAAGAAACATGAATTTATCAGTTTGAATAGTTCAAAACAGCGTTTTACTATGTTTTTGCAAGTTTAAAACAGCAATTTTATCGTCATTTCTAATAAATCGCCGTTTCACATGAAAGAAACATGAATTTGTCAGTTTGAATAGTTCAAAACAGCGTTTTTCTATGTTTTTGCAAGTTTAAAACAGCAGTTTTATTGTGATTTCACAAAAATCCACCGTTTCGAACGAAAGAAACCTGAATTTATCAGTTTGAATAGTTAAAAACAGCGTTTTTCTATGTTTTTGCTAGTTTAAAACAGCAATTTTATCGTCATTTCTCATAAATCGCCGTTTCGCACGAAAGAAACCTGAATTTATCAGTTTGAATAGTTTAAAACAGCGTTTTTCTATGTTTTTGCAAGTTTAAAACAGCAATTTTATCGTCATTTCTCATAAATCGCCGTTTCACACGAAAGAAACATGAATTTGTCAGTTTGAATAGTTCAAAACAGCGTTTTTCTATGTTTTTGCAAGTTTAAAACAGCAATTTTATCGTCATTTCTCATAAATCGCCGTTTCACACGAAAGAAACATGAATTTGTCAGTTTGAATAGTTCAAAACAGCGTTTTCCTATGTTTTTGCAAGTTTAAAACAGCAATTTTATCGTCATTTCTCCTAAATCGCCGTTTCACACGAAAGAAACATGAATTTGTCAGTTTGAATAGTTCAAAACAGCGTTTTTCTTTGTTTTTGCAAGTTTAAAACAGCAGTTTTATTGTGATTTCACAAAAATCCACCGTTTCGAACGAAAGAAACCTGAATTTATCAGTTTGAATAGTTAAAAATAGCGTTTTTTTATGTTTTTGCAAGTTTAAAACAGCAATTTTATCGTCATTTCTCATAAATCGCCGTTTCACACGAAAGAAACATAAATTTATCAGTTTGAATAGTTGAAAACAGCTTTTTCTATGTTTTTGCAAGTTTAAAACAGCAATTTTATCGTCATTTCTCATAAATCGTCGTTTCACACGAAAGAAACATGAATTTGTCAGTTTAAATAGTTCAAAACAGCGATTTTCTATGTTTTTGCAAGTTTAAAACAGCAATTTTATCGTCATTTCTCATAAATCGCCGTTTCACACGAAAGAAACATGAATTTGTCAGTTTGAATAGTTCAAAAGAGCGTTTTACTATGTTTTTGCAAGTTTAAAACAGCAATTTTATCGTCATTTCTCATAAATCGCCGTTTCACATGAAAGAAACATGAATTTGTCAGTTTGAATAGTTCAAAACAGCGTTTTTCTATGTTTTTGCAAGTTTAAAACAGCAGTTTTATCGTGATTTCACAAAAATCCACCGTTTCGAACGAAAGAAACCTGAATTTATCAGTTTAAATAGTTAAAACAGCGTTTTTCTATGTTTTTGCAAGTTTAAAACAGCAATTTTATCGTCATTTCTCATAAATCGCCGTTTCGCATGAAAGAAACCTGAATTTATCAGTTTGAATAGTTAAAAACAGCGTTTTTCTATGTTTTTGCAAGTTTAAAACAGCAATTTTATCGTCATTTCTCATAAATCGCCGTTTCACACGAAAGAAACATGAATTTGTCAGTTTGAATAGTTCAAAACAGCGTTTTTCTATGTTTTTGCAAGTTTTATACAGCAGTTTTATCGTGATTTCACAAAAATCCACCGTTTCGAACGAAAGAAACCTGAATTTATCATTTTGAATAGTTAAAAACAGCGTTTTTCTATGTTTTTGCAAGTTTAAAACAGCAATTTTAACGTCATTTCTCATAAATCGCCGTTTCACACGAAAGAAACATGAATTTATCAGTTTGAATAGTTGGAAACAGCGTTTATCTATGTTTTTGCAAGTTTAAAACAGCAGTTTTATCGTGATATCACAAAAATCCACCGTTTCGAACGAAAGAAACATGAATTTATCAGTTTGAATAGTTAAAAATAGCGTTTTTTTTTTGTTTTTGCAAGTTTAAAACAGCAATTTTATCGTCATTTCTCATAAATCGCCGTTTCACACGAAAGAAACATGAATTTGTCAGTTTGAATAGTTCAAAACAGCGTTTTTCTTTGTTTTTGCAAGTTTAAAACAGCAATTTTATCGTCATTTCTCATACATCGCCGTTTCACACGAAAAAAACATGAATTTGTCAGTTTCAATAGTTCAAAACAGCGATTTTCTATGTTTTTGCAAGTTTAAAACAGCAATTTTATCGTCATTTCTCATAAATCGCCGTTTCACACGAAAGAAACATGAATTTGTCAGTTTGAATAGTTCAAAAGAGCGTTTTACTATGTTTTTGCAAGTTTAAAACAGCAATTTTATCGTCATTTCTCATAAATCGCCGTTTCACACGAAAGAAACATGAATTTGTCAGTTTGAATAGTTCAAAACAGCGTTTTTCTATGTTTTTGCAAGTTTAAAACAGCAGTTTTATCGTGATTTCACAAAAATCCACCGTTTCGAACGAAAGAAACCTGAATTTATCAGTTTAAATAGTTAAAAACAGCGTTTTTCTATGTTTTTGCAAGTTTAAAACAGCAATTTTATCGTCATTTCTCATAAATCGCCTTTTCACAAGAAATAAACATGAATTTGTCAGTTTGAATAGTTCTAAACAGCGTTTTACTATGTTTTTGCAAGTTTAAAACAGCAATTTTATCGTCATTTCTCATAAATCGCCGTTTCGCACGAAAAAAACCTGAATTTATCAGTTTGAATAGTTAAAAACAGAGTTTTTCTATCTTTTTGCAAGTTTAAAACAGCAATTTTATCATCATTTCTCATATATCGCCGTTTCACACGAAAGAAACATGAATTTGTCAGTTTGAATAGTTCAAAACAGCGTTTTTCTATGTTTTTGCAAGTTTAAAACAGCAATTTTATCGTCATTTCTCATAAATCGCCGTTTCACACGAAAGAAACAAGAAGTTGTCAGTTTGAATAGTTCAAAACAGCGTTTTACTATGTTTTTGCAAGTTAAAAACAGCAATTTTATCGTCATTTCTCATAAATCGCCGTTTCACACGAAAGAAATATGAATTTGTCAGTTTGAATAGTTCAAAACAGCATTTTTCTATGTTTTTGCAAGTTTAAAACAGCAGTTTTATCGTGATTTCACAAAAATCCACCGTTTCGAACGAAAGAAACCTGAATTTATCAGTTTGAATAGTTAAAAACAGCGTTTTTCTTTGTTTTTGCAAGTTTAAAACAGCAATTTTATCGTCATTTCTCATAAATCGCCGTTTCACACGAAAGAAACATGAATTTTTCAGTTTGAATAGTTCAAAACAGCGTTTTTCTATGTTTTTGCAAGTTTAAAACAGCAATTTTATCGTCATTTCTCATAAATCGCCGTTTCACACGAAAGAAACATGAATTTGTCAGATTGAATAGTTCAAAACAGCGTTTTTCTATGTTTTTGCAAGTTTAAAACAGCAGTTTTATTGTGAATTCACAAAAATCCACCGTTTCGAACGAAAGAAACCTGAATTTATCAGTTTGAATAGTTAAAAACAGCGTTTTTCTTTGTTTTTGCAAGTTTAAAACAGCAATTTTATCGTCATTTCTCATAAATCGCCGTTTCACACGAAAGAAACATGAATTTATCAGTTTGAATAGTTCAAAACAGCGTTTTTCTATGTTTTTGCAAATTTAAAACAGCAATTTTATAGTCATTTCTCATAAATCGCCGTTTCACACGAAAGAAACATGAATTTGTCAGTTTGAATAGTTCAAAAGAGCGTTTTACTATGTTTTTGCAAGTTTAAAACAGCAATTTTATCGTCATTTCTCATAAATCGCCGTTTCACATGAAAGAAACATAAATTTGTCAGTTTGAATAGTTCAAAACAGCGTTTTTCAATGTTTTTGCAAGTTTAAAACAGCAGTTTTATCGTGATTTCACAAAAATCCACCGTTTCGAACGAAAGAAACCTGAATTTATCAGTTTAAATAGTTAAAACAGCGTTTTTCTATGTTTTTGCAAGTTTAAAACAGCAATTTTATCGTCATATCTCATAAATCGCCGTTTCGCATGAAAGAAACCTGAATTTATCAGTTTGAATAGTTAAAAACAGCGTTTTTCTATGTTTTTGCAAGTTTAAAACAGCAATTTTATCGTCATTTCTCATAAATCGCCGTTTCACACGAAAGAAACATGAATTTGTCAGTTTGAATAGTTCAAAACAGCGTTTTTCTATGTTTTTGCAAGTTTAATACAGCAGTTTTATCGTGATTTCACAAAAATCCACCGTTTCGAACGAAAGAAACCTGAATTTATCATTTTGAATAGTTAAAAACAGCGTTTTTCTATGTTTTTGCAAGTTTAAAACAGCAATTTTAACGTCATTTCTCATAAATCGCCGTTTCACACGAAAGAAACATGAATTTATCAGTTTGAATAGTTGGAAACAGCGTTTATCTATGTTTTTGCAAGTTTAAAACAGCAGTTTTATCGTGATTTCACAAAAATCCACCGTTTAGAACGAAAGAAACCTGAATTTATCAGTTTGAATAGTTAAAAATAGCGTTTTTTTATGTTTTTGCAAGTTTAAAACAGCAATTTTATCGTCATTTCTCATAAATCGCCGTTTCACACGAAAGAAACATGAATTTGTCAGTTTGAATAGTTTCAAAACAGCGTTTTTCTTTGTTTTTGCAAGTTTAAAACAGCAATTTTATCGTCATTTCTCATACATCGCCGTTTCACACGAAAGAAACATGAATTTGTCAGTTTCAATAGTTCAAAACAGCGATTTTCTATGTTTTTGCAAGTTTAAAACAGCAATTTTATTGTCATTTCTCATAAATCGCCGTTTCACACGAAAGAAACATGAATTTGTCAGTTTGAATAGTTCAAAACAGCGTTTTTCTATGTTTTTGCAAGTTTAAAACAGCAGTTTTATCGTGATTTCACAAAAATCCACCGTTTCTAACGAAAGAAACCTGAATTTATCAGTTTAAATAGTTAAAAACAGCGTTTTTCTATGTTTTTGCAAGTTTAAAACAGCAATTTTATCGTCATTTCTCATAAATCGCCTTTTCACAAGAAAGAAACATGAATTTGTCAGTTTGAATAGTTCTAAACAGCGTTTTACTATGTTTTTGCAAGTTTAAAACAGCAATTTTATCGTCATTTCTCATAAATCGCCGTTTCACACAAAAGAAACATGAATTTGTCAGTTTGAATAGTTCAAAACAGCGTTTTTCTATGTTTTTGCAAGTTTAAAACAGCAGTTTTATCGTGATTTCACAAAAATCCACCGTTTCGAACGAAAGAAACCTGAATTTATCAGTTTAAATAGTTAAAAACAGCGTTTTTCTATGTTTTTGCAAGTTTAAAACAGCAATTTTATCGTCATTTCTCATAAATCGCCTTTTCACAAGAAAGAAACATGAATTTGTCAGTTTGAATAGTTCTAAACAGCGTTTTACTATGTTTTTGCAAGTTTAAAACAGCAATTTTATCGTCATTTCTCATAAATCGCCGTTTCACACGAAAGAAACATGAATTTATCAGTTTGAATAGTTGGAAACAGCGTTTTTCTATGTTTTTGCAAGTTTAAAACAGCAGTTTTATCGTGATTTCACAAAAATCCACCGTTTCGAACGAAAGAAACCTGGATTTATCAGTTTGAATAGTTAAAAACAGCGTTTTTTTATGTTTTTGCAAGTTTAAAACAGCAATTTTATCGTTATTTCTCATAAATCGCCGTTTCACACGAAAGAAACATGAATTTGTCAGTTTGAATAGTTGAAAGCAGCGTTTTTCTATGTTTTTGCAAGTTTAAAACAGCAATTTTATCGTCATTTCTCATAAATCGCCGTTTCACACGAAAGAAACATGAATTTGTCAGTTTGAATAGTTCAAAACAGCGTTTTTCTATGTTTTTGCAAGTTTAAAACAGCAATTTTATCGTCATTTCTCTTAAATCGCCGTTTCACACGAAAGAAACATGAATTTGTCAGTTTGAATAGTTCAAAACAGCGTTTTTCTATGTTTTTGCAAGTTTAAAACAGCAATTTTATCGTCATTTCTCATAAATCGCCGTTTCACACGAAAGAAACATGAATTTGTCAGTTTGAATAATTCAAAACAGCGTTTTTCTATGTTTTTGCAAGTTTAAAACAGCAATTTTATCGTCATTTCTCATAAATCGCCGTTTCACACGAAAGAAACATGAATTTATCAGTTTGAATAGTTGGAAACAGCGTTTTTCTATGTTTTTGCAAGTTTAAAACAGCAGTTTTATCGTGATTTCACAAAAATCCACCGTTTCGAACGAAAGAAACCTGGATTTATCAGTTTGAATAGTTAAAAACAGCGTTTTTTTATGTTTTTGCAAGTTTAAAACAGCAATTTTATCGTTATTTCTCATAAATCGCCGTTTCACACGAAAGAAACATGAATTTGTCAGTTTGAATAGTTGAAAGCAGCGTTTTTCTATGTTTTTGCAAGTTTAAAACAGCAATTTTATCGTCATTTCTCATAAATCGCCGTTTCACACGAAAGAAACATGAATTTGTCAGTTTGAATAGTTCAAAACAGCGTTTTTCTATGTTTTTGCAAGTTTAAAACAGCAATTTTATCGTCATTTCTCTTAAATCGCCGTTTCACACGAAAGAAACATGAATTTGTCAGTTTGAATAGTTCAAAACAGCGTTTTTCTATGTTTTTGCAAGTTTAAAACAGCAATTTTATCGTCATTTCTCATAAATCGCCGTTTCACACGAAAGAAACATGAATTTGTCAGTTTGAATAATTCAAAACAGCGTTTTTCTATGTTTTTGCAAGTTTAAAACAGCAATTTTATCGTCATTTCTCATAAATCGCCGTTTCACACGAAAGAAACATGAATTTGTCAGTTTGAATAGTTCAAAACAGCGTTTTTCTATGTTTTTGCAAGTTTAAAACAGCAGTTTTATCGTGATTTCACAAAAATCCACCGTTTCGAACGAAAGAAACCTGAATTTATCAGTTTAAATAGTTAAAAACAGCGTTTTTCTATGTTTTTGCAAGTTTAAAACAGCAATTTTATCGTCATTTCTCATAAATCGCCTTTTCACAAGAAAGAAACATGAATTTGTCAGTTTGAATAGTTCTAAACAGCGTTTTACTATGTTTTTGCAAGTTTAAAACAGCAATTTTATCGTCATTTCTCATAAATCGCCGTTTCACACGAAAGAAACATGAATTTATCAGTTTGAATAGTTGGAAACAGCGTTTTTCTATGTTTTTGCAAGTTTAAAACAGCAGTTTTATCGTGATTTCACAAAAATCCACCGTTTCGAACGAAAGAAACCTGGATTTATCAGTTTGAATAGTTAAAAACAGCGTTTTTTTATGTTTTTGCAAGTTTAAAACAGCAATTTTATCGTTATTTCTCATAAATCGCCGTTTCACACGAAAGAAACATGAATTTGTCAGTTTGAATAGTTGAAAGCAGCGTTTTTCTATGTTTTTGCAAGTTTAAAACAGCAATTTTATCGTCATTTCTCATAAATCGCCGTTTCACACGAAAGAAACATGAATTTGTCAGTTTGAATAGTTCAAAACAGCGTTTTTCTATGTTTTTGCAAGTTTAAAACAGCAATTTTATCGTCATTTCTCTTAAATCGCCGTTTCACACGAAAGAAACATGAATTTGTCAGTTTGAATAGTTCAAAACAGCGTTTTTCTATGTTTTTGCAAGTTTAAAACAGCAATTTTATCGTCATTTCTCATAAATCGCCGTTTCACACGAAAGAAACATGAATTTGTCAGTTTGAATAATTCAAAACAGCGTTTTTCTATGTTTTTGCAAGTTTAAAACAGCAATTTTATCGTCATTTCTCATAAATCGCCGTTTCACACGAAAGAAACATGAATTTGTCAGTTTGAATAGTTTAAAACAGCGTTTTTCTATGTTTTTGCCAGTTCAAAACAGCAGTTTTATCGTGATTTCACAAAAATCCACCGTTTCGAACGAAAGAAACCTGAATTTATCAGTTTGAATAGTTAAAAACAGCGTTTTTCTATGTTTTTGCAAGTTTAAAACAGCAATTTTATCGTCATTTCTCATAAATTGCCGTTTCACACGAAAGAAACATGAATTTGTCAGTTTGAATAGTTCAAAACAGCGCTTTTCTATGTTTTTGCAAGTTTAAAACAGCAATTTTATCGTCATTTCTCATAAATCGCCGTTACACACGAAAGAAACATGAATTTGTCAGTTTGAATAGTTCAAAACAGCGTTTTTCTATGTTTTTGCAAGTTTAAAACAGCAGTTTTATTGTGATTTCACAAAAATCCACCGTTTCGCACGAAAGAAACCTGATTTTATCAGTTTGAATAGTTAAAAACAGCGTTTTTCTATGTTTTTGCAAGTTTAAAACAGCAATTTTATCGTCATTTCTCATAAATCGCAGTTTCACACGAAAGAAACATGAATTTGTCAGTTTGAATAGTTCAAAACAGCGTTTTTCTATGTTTTTGCAAGTTTAAAACAGCAATTTTATCGTCATTTCTCATAAATCGCCGTTTCTCACGAAAGAAACATGAATTTGTCAGTTTGAATAGTTCAAAACAGCGTTTTACTATGTTTTTGCAAGTTTAAAACAGCAATTTTATCGTCATTTCTCATAAATCGCCGTTTCACACGAAAGAAACATGAATTTGTCAGTTTGAATAGTTTAAAACAGCGTTTTTCTATGTTTTTGCCAGTTCAAAACAGCAGTTTTATCGAGATTTCACAAAAATCCAACGTTTCGAACGAAAGAAACCTGAATTTATCAGTTTGAATAGTTAAAAACAGCGTTTTTCTATGTTTTTGCAAGTTTAAAACAGCAATTTTATCGTCATTTCTCATAAATCGCCGTTTTACACGAAAGAAACAAGAATTTGTCAGTTTGAATAGTTCAAAACACCGTTTTACTATGTTTTTGCAAGTTTAAAACAGCAATTTTATCGTCATTTCTCATAAATCGCCGTTTCACACGAAAGAAACATGAATTTATCAGTTTGAATAGTTGAAAACAGCGTTTTTCTATGTTTTTGCAAGTTTAAAACAGCAATTTTATCGTCATTTCTCATAAATCGCCGTTTCACACGAAAGAAACATAAATTTGTCAGTTTGAATAGTTCAAAACAGCGTTTTTCTATGTTTTTGCAAGTTTAAAACAGCAATTTTATCGTCATTTCTCATAAATCGCCGTTTCACACGAAAGAAACATTAATTTGTCAGTTTAAATAGTTCAAAACAGCGTTTTTCTATGTTTTTGCAAGTTTAAAACAGCAATTTTATCGTCATTTCTCATAAATCGCCGTTTCACATGAAAGAAACATGAATTTGTCAGTTTGAATTGTTCAAAACAGCGTTTTTTTATGTTTTTGCAAGTTTAAAACAGCAGTTTTATCGTGATTTCACAAAAATCCACCGTTTCGAACGAAAGAAACCTGAATTTATCAGTTTGAATAGTTAAAAACAGCTTTTTTCTATGTTTTTGCAAGTTTAAAACAGCAATTTTATCGTCATTTCTCATAAATCGCCGTTTCACACGAAAGAAACATGAATTTGTCAGTTTGAATAGTTCAAAACAGCGTTTTTCTATGTTTTTGCAAGTTTAAAACAGCAATTTTATCGTCATTTCTCATAAATCGCCGTTTCACACGAAAGAAACATGAATTTGTCAGTTTGAATAGTTCAAAACAGCGTTTTTCTATGTTTTTGCAAGTTTAAAACAGCAATTTTATCGTCATTTCTCATAAATCGCCGTTTCACACGAAAGAAACATGAATTTGTCAGTTTGAATAGTTCAAAACAGCGTTTTTCTATGTTTTTGCAAGTTTAAAACAGCAGTTTTATTGTGATTTCACAAAAATCCACCGTTTCGCACGAAAGAAACCTGAATTTATCAGTTTGAATAGTCAAAAACAGCGTTTTTCTATGTTTTTGCAAGTTTAAAACAGCAATTTTATCGTCATTTCTCATAAATCGCAGTTTCACACGAAAGAAACATGAATTTGTCAGTTTGAATAGTTCAAAACAGCGTTTTTCTATGTTTTTGCAAGTTTAAAACAGCAATTTTATCGTCATTTCTCATAAATCGCCGTTTCTCACGAAAGAAACATGAATTTGTCAGTTTAAATAGTTCAAAACAGCGTTTTACTATGTTTTTGCAAGTTTAAAACAGCAATTTTATCGTCATTTCTCATAAATCGCCGTTTCACACGAAAGAAACATGAATTTGTCAGTTTGAATAGTTTAAAACAGCGTTTTTCTATGTTTTTGCCAGTTCAAAACAGCAGTTTTATCGAGATTTCACAAAAATCCACCGTTTCGAACGAAAGAAACCTGAATTTATCAGTTTGAATAGTTAAAAACAGCGTTTTTCTATGTTTTTGAAAGTTTAAAACAGCAATTTTATCGTCATTTCTCATAAATCGCCGTTTCACACGAAAGAAACAAGAATTTGTCAGTTTGAATAGTTCAAAACACCGTTTTACTATGTTTTTGCAAGTTTAAAACAGCAATTTTATCGTCATTTCTCATAAATCGCCGTTTCACACGAAAGAAACATGAATTTATCAGTTTGAGTAGTTGAAAACAGCGTTTTTCTATGTTTTTGCAAGTTTAAAACAGCAATTTTATCGTCATTTCTCATAAATTGCCGTTTCACACGAAAGAAACATAAATTTGTCAGTTTGAATATTTCAAAACAGCGTTTTTCTATGTTTTTGCAAGTTTAAAACAGCAATTTTATCGTCATTTCTCATAAATCGCCGTTTCACACGAAAGAAACATGAATTTGTCAGTTTGAATAGTTCAAAACAGCGTTTTTCTATGTTTTTGCAAGTTTAAAACAGCAATTTTATCGTCATTTCTCATAAATCGCCGTTTCACACGAAAGAAACATGAATTTGTCAGTTTGAATTGTTCAAAACAGCGTTTTTCTATGTTTTTGCAAGTTTAAAACAGCAGTTTTATCGTGATTTCACAAAAATCCACCGTTTCGAACGAAAGAAACCTGAATTTATCAGTATGAATAGTTAAAAACAGCGTTTTTCTATGTTTTTGCAAGTTTAAAACAGCAATTTTATCGTCATTTCTCATAAATCGCCGTTTCACACGAAAGAAACATGAATTTGTCAGTTTGAATAGTTCAAAACAGCGTTTTTCTATGTTTTTGCAAGTTTAAAACAGCAGTTTTATGGTGATTTCACAAAAATCCACCGTTTCGCACGAAAGAAACCTGAATTTATCAGTTTGAATAGTTAAAAACAGCGTTTTTCTATGTTTTTGCAAGTTTAAAACAGCAATTTTATCGTCATTTCTCATAAATTGCCGTTTCACACGAAAGAAACATGAATTTGTCAGTTTGGATAGTTCAAAACAGCGTTTTCCTATGTTTTTGCAAGTTTAAAACAGCAATTTTATCGTCATTTCTCATAAATCGCCGTTTCTCACGAAAGAAACATGAATTTGTCAGTTTGAATAGTTCAAAACAGCGTTTTTCTATGTTTCTGCAAGTTTAAATCAGCAATTTTATCGTCATTTCTCATAAATCGCCGTTTCACACGAAAAAAACATGAATTTGTCAGTTTGAATAGTTCAAAACATCGTTTTTCTATGTTTTTGCAAGTTTAAAACAGCAATTTTATCGTCATTTCACATAAATCGCCGTTTCACACGATAGAAACATGAATTTATCAGTTTGAATAGTTGAAAACAGCGTTTTTATATGTTTTTGCAAGTTTAAAACAGCAATTTTATCGTCATTTCACGTAAATCGCCGTTTCACACGATAGAAACATGAATTTATCAGTTTGAATAGTTGAAAACAGCGTTTTTCTATGTTTTTGCAAGTTTAAAAGAGCAATTTTATCGTCATTTCTCATAAATCGCCGTTTCACACGAAAGAAATATGAATTTATCAGTTTAATTAGTTGAAAACAGCGTTTTTCTATGTTTTTGCAAGTTTAAAACAGCAATTTTATCGTCATTTCTCATAAATCGCCGTTTCACACGAAAGAAACATGAATTTATCAGTTTGAATAATTGAAAACAGCGTTTTTCTATGTTTTTGCAAGTTTAAAACAGCAATTTTATCGTCATTTCTCATAAATCGCCGTTTCACACGAAAGAAACATGAATTTGTCAGTTTGAATAGTTCAAAACAGCGTTTTTCTATGTTTTTGCAAGTTTAAAACAGCAATTTTATCGTCATTTCTCATAAATCGCCGTTTCACACGAAAGAAACATGAATTTGTCAGTTTGAATAGTTCAAAACAGCGTTCTTCTATGTTTTTGCAAGTTTAAAACAGCAGTTTTATCGTGATTTCACAAAAATCCACCGTGTCGAACGAAAGAAACCTGAATTTATCAGTTTGAATAGTTAAAAACAGCGTTTTTCTATGTTTTTGCAAGTTTAAAACAGCAAATTTAACGTCATTTCTCATAAATCACCGTTTCACACGAAAGAAACATGAATTTATCAGTTTGAATAGTTGGAAACAGCGTTTTACTAAGTTTTTGCAAGTTTAAAACAGCAGTTTTATCGTGATTTCACAAAAATCCACCGTTTCGAACGAAATAAACCTAAATTTATCAGTTTGAATAGTTAAAAACAGCGTTTTTTTATGTTTTTGCAAGTTTAAAACAGCATTTTTATCGTCATTTCTCATAAATCGCCGTTTCACACGAAAGAAACATGAATTTGTCAGTTTGAATAGTTCAAAACAGCGTTTTTCTATGTTTTTGCAAGTTTAAAACAGCAATTTTATCGTCATTTCTCATAAATCGCCGTTTCACACGAAAGAAACATGAATTTGTCAGTTTGAATAGTTCAAAACAGCGTTTTTCTATGTTTTTGCAAGTTTAAAACAGCAATTTTATCGTCGTTTCTCATAAATCGCCGTTTCACACGAAAGAAACATGAATTTGTCAGTTTGAATAGTTCAAAACAGCGTTTTACTATGTTTTTGCAAGTTTAAAACAGCAATTTTATCGTCATTTCTCATAAATCGCCGTTTCACACGAAAGAAACATGAATTTGTCAGTTTGAATAGTTCAAAACAGCGTTTTTCTATGTTTTTGCAAGTTTAAAACAGCAGTTTTATCGTGATTTCACAAAAATCCACCGTTTCGAACGAAAGAAACCTGAATTTATCAGTTTGAATAGTTAAAAACAGCGTTTTTCTATGTTTTTGCAAGTTTAAAACAGCAAATTTAACGTCATTTCTCATAAATCACCGTTTCACACGAAAGAAACATGAATTTATCAGTTTGAATAGTTGGAAACAGCGTTTTACTAAGTTTTTGCAAGTTTAAAACAGCAGTTTTATCGTCATTTCACAAAAATCCACCGTTTCGAACGAAAGAAACCTAAATTTATCAGTTTGAATAGTTAAAAACAGCGTTTTTTTATGTTTTTGCAAGTTTAAAACAGCATTTTTATCGTCATTTCTCATAAATCGCCGTTTCACACGAAAGAAACATGAATTTGTCAGTTTGAATAGTTCAAAACAGCGTTTTTCTATGTTTTTGCAAGTTTAAAACAGCAATTTTATCGTCGTTTCTCATAAATCGCCGTTTCAAACGAAAGAAACATGAATTTGTCAGTTTGAATAGTTCAAAACAGCGTTTTACTATGTTTTTGCAAGTTTAAAACAGCAATTTTATCGTCATTTCTCATAAATCGCCGTTTCACACGAAAGAAACATGAATTTGTCAGTTTGAATAGTTCAAAACAGCGTTTTTCTATGTTTTTGCAAGTTTAAAACAGCAGTTTTATCGTGATTTCACAAAAATCCACCGTTTCGAACGAAAGAAACCTGAATTTATCAGTTTGAATAGTTAAAAACAGCGTTTTTTCTATGTTTTTGCAAGTTTAAAACAGCAATTTTATCGTCATTTCTCATAAATCGCCGTTTCACACGAAAGAAACATGAATTTGTCAGTTTAAATAGTTCAAAACAGCGTTTTACTATGTTCTTGCAAGTTTAAAACAGCAATTTTATCGTCATTTCTCATAAATCGCCGTTTCACACGAAAGAAACATGAATTTGTCAGTTTAAATAGTTCAAAACAGCGTTTTACTATGTTCTTGCAAGTTTAAAACAGCAATTTTATCGTCATTTCTCATAAATCGCCGTTTCACACGAAAGAAACATGAATTTGTCAGTTTAAATAGTTCAAAACAGCGTTTTACTATGTTCTTGCAAGTTTAAAACAGCAATTTTTTCGTCATTTCTCATAAATCGCCGTTTCACACGAAAGAAACATGAATTTGTCAGTTTGAATAGTTCAAAACAGCGTTTTTCTATGTTTTTGCAAGTTTAAAACAGCAGTTTTATCGTGATTTCACAAAAATCCACCGTTTCGAACGAAAGAAACCTGAATTTATTAGTTTGAATAGTTAAAAACAGCGTTTTTCTATGTTTTTGCAAGTTTAAAACAGCAAATTTAACGTCATTTCTCATAAATCACCGTTTCACACGAAAGAAACATGAATTTATCAGTTTGAATAGTTGGAAACAGCGTTTTACTAAGTTTTTGCAAGTTTAAAACAGCAGTTTTATCGTGATTTCACAAAAATCCACCGTTTCGAACGAAAGAAACCTAAATTTATCAGTTTGAATAGTTAAAAACAGCGTTTTTTTTTATGTTTTTGCAAGTTTAAAACAGCATTTTTATCGTCATTTCTCATAAATCGCCGTTTCACACGAAAGAAACATGAATTTGTCAGTTTGAATAGTTCAAAACAGCGTTTTTCTATGTTTTTGCAAGTTTAAAACAGCAATTTTATCGTCATTTCTCATAAATCGCCGTTTCACACGAAAGAAACATGAATTTGTCAGTTTGAATAGTTCAAAACAGCGTTTTTCTATGTTTTTGCAAGTTTAAAACAGCAATTTTATCGTCGTTTCTCATAAATCGCCGTTTCACACGAAAGAAACATGAATTTGTCAGTTTGAATAGTTCAAAACAGCGTTTTACTATGTTTTTGCAAGTTTAAAACAGCAATTTTATCGTCATTTCTCATAAATCGCCGTTTCACACGAAAGAAACATGAATTTGTCAGTTTGAATAGATCAAAACAGCGTTTTTCTATGTTTTTGCAAGTTTAAAACAGCAGTTTTATCGTGATTTCACAAAAATCCACCGTTTCGAACGAAAGAAACCTGAATTTATCAGTTTGAATAGTTAAAAACAGCGTTTTTTCTATGTTTTTGCAAGTTTAAAACAGCAATTTTATCGTCATTTCTCATAAATCGCCGTTTCACACGAAAGAAACATGAATTTGTCAGTTTAAATAGTTCAAAACAGCGTTTTACTATGTTCTTGCAAGTTTAAAACAGCAATTTTTTCGTCATTTCTCATAAATCGCCGTTTCACACGAAAGAAACATGAATTTGTCAGTTTGAATAGTTCAAAACAGCGTTTTTCTATGTTTTTGCAAGTTTAAAACAGCAGTTTTATTGTGATTTCACAAAAATCCACCGTTTCGAACGAAAGAAACCTGAATTTATCAGTTTGAATAGATAAAAACAGCGTTTTTCTATGTTTTTGCAAGTTTAAAACAGCAATTTTATCGTCATTTCTCATAAATCGCCGTTTCACACAAAAGAAACATGAATTTATCAGTTTGAATAGTTGAAAACAGCGTTTTTCTATGTTTTTGTAAGTTTAAAACAGCAATTTTATCGTCATTTCTCATAAATCGCCGTTTCACACGAAAGAAATATGAATTTATCAGTTTAATTAGTTGAAAACAGCGTTTTTCTATGTTTTTGCAAGTTTAAAACAGCAATTTTATCGTCATTTCTCATAAATCGCCGTTTCACACGAAAGAAACATGAATTTATCAGTTTGAATAATTGAAAACAGCGTTTTTCTATGTTTTTGCAATTTAAAACAGCAATTTTATCGTCATTTCTCATAAATCGCCGTTTCACACGAAAGAAACATGAATTTGTCAGTTTGAATAGTTCAAAACAGCGTTTTTCTATGTTTTTGCAAGTTTAAAACAGCAATTTTATCGTCATTTCTCATAAATCGCCGTTTCACACGAAAGAAACATGAATTTGTCAGTTTGAATAGTTCAAAACAGCGTTTTTCTATGTTTTTGCAAGTTTAAAACAGCAGTTTTATCGTGATTTCACAAAAATCCACCGTTTCGAACGAAAGAAACCTGAATTTATCAGTTTGAATAGTTAAAAACAGCGTTTTTCTATGTTTTTGCAAGTTTAAAACAGCAAATTTAACGTCATTTCTCATAAATCACCGTTTCACACGAAAGAAACATGAATTTATCTGTTTGAATAGTTGGAAACAGCGTTTTACTAAGTTTTTGCAAGTTTAAAACAGCAGTTTTATCGTGATTTCACAAAAATCCACCGTTTCGAACGAAAGAAACCTAAATTTATCAGTTTGAATAGTTAAAAACAGCGTTTTTTTATGTTTTTGCAAGTTTAAAACAGCATTTTTATCGTCATTTCTCATAAATCGCCGTTTCACACGAAAGAAACATGAATTTGTCAGTTTGAATAGTTCAAAACAGCGTTTTTCTATGTTTTTGCAAGTTTAAAACAGCAATTTTATCGTCATTTCTCATAAATCGCCGTTTCACACGAAAGAAACATGAATTTGTCAGTTTGAATAGTTCAAAACAGCGTTTTTCTATGTTTTTGCAAGTTTAAAACAGCAATTTTATCGTCGTTTCTCATAAATCGCGTTTCACACGAAAGAAACATGAATTTGTCAGTTTGAATAGTTCAAAACAGCGTTTTACTATGTTTTTGCAAGTTTAAAACAGCAATTTTATCGTCATTTCTCATATATCGCCGTTTCACACGAAAGAAACATGAATTTGTCAGTTTGAATAGTTCAAAACAGCGTTTTTCTATGTTTTTGCAAGTTTAAAACAGCAGTTTTATCGTGATTTCACAAAAATCCACCGTTTCGAACGAAAGAAACCTGAATTTATCAGTTTGAATAGTTAAAAACAGCGTTTTTCTATGTTTTTGCAAGTTTAAAACAGCAATTTTAACGTCATTTCTCATAAATCGCCGTTTCACACGAAAGAAACATGAATTTATCAGTTTGAATAGTTAAAAACAGCGTTTTTCTATGTTTTTGCAAGTTTAAAATAGCAGTTTTATCGTGATTTCACAAAAATCCACCGTTTCGAACGAAAGAAACCTGAATTTATCAGTTTGAATAGTTAAAAACAGCGTTTTTTGTATGTTTTTGCAAGTTTAAAACAGCAATTTTATCGTCATTTCTCATAAATCGCCGTTTTACACGAAAGATACATGAATTTGTCAGTTTGAATAGTTCAAAACAGCGTTTTTCTATGTTTTTGCAAGTTTAAAACAGCAATTTTATCGTCATTTCTCATAAATCGCCGTTTCACACGAAAGAAACATGAATTTATCAGTTTGAATAGTTGAAAACAGCATTTTTCTATGTTTTTGCAAGTTTAAAACAGCAATTTTATCGTCATTTCTCATAAATCGCCGTTTCACACGAAAGAAACATGAATTTGTCAGTTTGAATAGTTCAAAACAGCGTTTTACTATGTTTTTGCAAGTTTAAAACAGCAATTTTATCGTCATTTCTCATAAATCGCCGTTTCACACGAAAGAAACATGAATTTGTCAGTTTGAATAGTTCAAAACAGCGTTTTTCTATGTTTTTGCAAGTTTAAAACAGCAGTTTTATCGTGATTTCACAAGAATCCACCGTTTCGAACGAAAGAAACCTGAATTTATCAGTTTGAATAGTTAAAAACAGCGTTTTTCTATGTTTTTGCAAGTTTAAAACAGCAATTTTATTGTCATTTCTCATAAATCGCCGTTTCACACGAAAGAAACATGAATTTATCAGTTTAATTAGTTGAAAACAGCGTTTTTCTATGTTTTTGCAAGTTTAAAACAGCAATTTTATCGTCATTTCTCATAAATCGCCGTTTCACACGAAAGAAGCATGAATTTATCAGTTTGAATATTTGAAAACAGCGTTTTTCTATGTTTTTGCAAGTTTAAAACAGCAATTTTATCGTCATTTCTCATAAATCGCCGTTTCACACAAAAGAAACATGAATTTGTCAGTTTGAATAGTTCAAAACAGCGTTTTTCTATGTTTTTGCAAGTTTAAAACAGCAATTTTATCGTCATTTCTCATAAATCGCCGTTTCACACGAAAGAAACATGAATTTGTCAGTTTGAATAGTTCCACACAGCGTTTTTCTATGTTTTTGCCAGTTTAAAACAGCAGTTTTATCGTGATTTCACAAAAATCTACCGTTTCGAACGAAAGAAACCTGAATTTATCAGTTTAAACAGTTAAAAACAG
Organism: Poecilus cupreus; assembly: GCA_963942605.1. NCBI lineage: Eukaryota > Metazoa > Arthropoda > Insecta > Coleoptera > Carabidae > Poecilus > Poecilus cupreus. The sequence continues at coordinate 216,952 of CAWWDY010002729.1, read as the reverse complement.
CGTTTTTTTATGTTTTTGCAAGTTTAAAACAGCATTTTTATCGCCATTTCTCATAAATCGCCGTTTCACACGAAAGAAACATGAATTTGTCAGTTTGAATAGTTCAAAACAGCGTTTTTCTATGTTTTCGCAAGTTTAAAACAGCAATTTTATCGTCATTTCTCATAAATCGCCGTTTCACACGAAAGAAACATGAATTTATCAGTTTGAATAGTTCAAAACAGCGTTTTTCTATGTTTTTGCAAGTTTAAAACAGCAATTTTATCATCATTTCTCATAAATCGCCGTTTCACACGAAAGAAACATCAATTTGTCAGTTTGAGTAGTTCAAAACAGCGTTTTACTATGTTTTTGCAAGTTTAAAACAGCAATTTTATCGTCATTTCTCATAATTCGCCGTTTCACACGAAAGAAACATGAATTTGTCAGTTTGAATAGTTCAAAACAGCGTTTTTCTATGTTTTTGCAAGTTTAAAACAGCAGTTTTATCGTGATTTCACAAAAATCCACCGTTTCGAACGAAAGAAACCTGAATTTATCAGTTTGAATAGTTAAAAACAGCGTTTTTCTATGTTTTTGCAAGTTTAAAACAGCAATTTTATCGGCATTTCTCATAAATCGCCGTTTCACACGAAAGAAACATGAATTTGTCAGTTTGAATAGTTCAAAACAGCGTTTTACTATGTTTTTGCAAGTTTAAAACCGCAATTTTTTCGTCATTTCTCATAAATCGCCGTTTCACACGAAAGAAACATGAATTTGTCAGTTTGAATAGTTCAAAACAGCGTTTTTCTATGTTTTTGCAAGTTTAAAACAGCAGTTTTATTGTGATTTCACAAAAATCCACCGTTTCGAACGAAAGAAACCTGAATTTATCAGTTTGAATAGTTAAAAACAGCGTTTTTCTATGTTTTTGCAAGTTTAAAACAGCAATTTTATCGTCATTTCTCATAAATCGCCGTTTCGCACGAAAGAAACCTGAATTTATCAGTTTGAATAGTTAAAAACAGCGTTTTTCTATGTTTTTGCAAGTTTAAAACAGCAATTTTATCGTCATTTCTCATAAATCGCCGTTTCACACGAAAGAAACATGAATTTGTCAGTTTGAATAGTTCAAAACAGCGTTTTTCTATGCTTTTGCAACTTTAAAACAGCAATTTTATCGTCATTTCTCATAAATCGCCGTTTCACACGAAAGAAACATGAATTTGTCAGTTTGAATAGTTCAAAACAGCGTTTTACTATGTTTTTGCAAGTTTAAAACAGCAATTTTATCGTCATTTCTCATAAATCGCCGTTTCACACGAAAGAAACATGAATTTGTCAGTTTAAATAGTTCAAAACAGCGTTTTTCTATGTTTTTGCAAGTTTAAAACAGCAGTTTTATCGTGATTTCACAAAAATCCACCGTTTCGAACGAAAGAAACCTGAATTTATCAGTTTGAATAGTTGAAAACAGCGTTTTTCTATGTTTTTGCAAGTTTAAAACAGCAATTTTATCGTCATTTCTCATAAATCGCCGTTTCACACGAAAGAAACATAAATTTGTCAGTTTGAATAGTTCAAAACAGCGTTTTTCTATGTTTTTGCAAGTTTAAAACAGCAATTTTATCGTCATTTCTAATAAATCGCCGTTTCACACGAAAGAAACATGAATTTGTCAGTTTGAATAGTTCCACACAGCGTTTTTCTATGTTTTTGCCAGTTTAAAACAGCAGTTTTATCGTGATTTCACAAAAATCTACCGTTTCGAACGAAAGAAACCTGAATTTATCAGTTTAAACAGTTAAAAACAGCGTTTTTTTTATGTTTTTGCAAGTTTAAAACAGCATTTTTATCGCCATTTCTCATAAATCGCCGTTTCACACGAAAGAAACATGAATTTGTCAGTTTGAATAGTTCAAAACAGCGTTTTTCTATGTTTTTGCAAGTTTAAAACAGCAATTTTATCGTCATTTCTCATAAATCGCCGTTTCACACGAAAGAAACATGAATTTATCAGTTTGAATAGTTCAAAACAGCGTTTTTCTATGTTTTTGCAAGTTTAAAACAGCAATTTTATCATCATTTCTCATAAATCGCCGTTTCACACGAAAGAAACATCAATTTGTCAGTTTGAGTAGTTCAAAACAGCGTTTTACTATGTTTTTGCAAGTTTAAAACAGCAATTTTATCGTCATTTCTCATAATTCGCCGTTTCACACGAAAGAAACATGAATTTGTCAGTTTGAATAGTTCAAAACAGCGTTTTTCTATGTTTTTGCAAGTTTAAAACAGCAGTTTTATCGTGATTTCACAAAAATCCACCGTTTCGAACGAAAGAAACCTGAATTTATCAGTTTGAATAGTTAAAAACAGCGTTTTTCTATGTTTTTGCAAGTTTAAAACAGCAATTTTATCGTCATTTCTCATAAATCGCCGTTTCACACGAAAGAAACATGAATTTGTCAGTTTGAATAGTTCAAAACAGCGTTTTACTATGTTTTTGCAAGTTTAAAACCGCAATTTTTTCGTCATTTCTCATAAATCGCCGTTTCACACGAAAGAAACATGAATTTGTCAGTTTGAATAGTTCAAAACAGCGTTTTTCTATGTTTTTGCAAGTTTAAAACAGCAGTTTTATTGTGATTTCACAAAAATCCACCGTTTCGAACGAAAGAAACCTGAATTTATCAGTTTGAATAGTTAAAAACAGCGTTTTTCTATGTTTTTGCAAGTTTAAAACAGCAATTTTATCGTCATTTCTCATAAATCGCCGTTTCGCACGAAAGAAACCTGAATTTATCAGTTTGAATAGTTAAAAACAGCGTTTTTCTATGTTTTTGCAAGTTTAAAACAGCAATTTTATCGTCATTTCTCATAAATCGCCGTTTCACACGAAAGAAACATGAATTTGTCAGTTTGAATAGTTCAAAACAGCGTTTTTCTATGCTTTTGCAACTTTAAAACAGCAATTTTATCGTCATTTCTCATAAATCGCCGTTTCACACGAAAGAAACATGAATTTGTCAGTTTGAATAGTTCAAAACAGCGTTTTACTATGTTTTTGCAAGTTTAAAACAGCAATTTTATCGTCATTTCTCATAAATCGCCGTTTCACACGAAAGAAACATGAATTTGTCAGTTTAAATAGTTCAAAACAGCGTTTTTCTATGTTTTTGCAAGTTTAAAACAGCAGTTTTATCGTGATTTCACAAAAATCCACCGTTTCGAACGAAAGAAACCTGAATTTATCAGTTTGAATAGTTGAAAACAGCGTTTTTCTATGTTTTTGCAAGTTTAAAATAGCAATTTTATCGTCATTTCTCATAAATCGCCGTTTCACACGAAAGAAACATAAATTTGTCAGTTTGAATAGTTCAAAACAGCGTTTTTCTATGTTTTTGCAAGTTTAAAACAGCAATTTTATCGTCATTTCTCATAAATCGCCGTTTCACAAGAAAGAAACATGAATTTATCAGTTTGAATAGTTGAAAACAGCGTTTTTCTATGTTTTTGCAAGTTTAAAACAGCAATTTTATCGTCATTTCTCATAAATCGCCGTTTCACACGAAAGAAACATGAATTTATCAGTTTGAATAGTTGAAAACAGCGTTTTTCTATGTTTTTGCAAGTTTAAAACAGCAATTTTATCGTCATTTCTCATAAATCGCCGTTTCACACGAAGGAAACATAAATTTGTCAGTTTTAATAGTTCAAAACAGCGTTTTTCTATGTTTTTGCAAGTTTAAAACAGCAATTTTATCGTCATTTCTCATATATCGCCGTTTCACACGAAAGAAACATGAATTTGTCAGTTTGAATAGTTCAAAACAGCGTTTTTCTATGTTTTTGCAAGTTTAAAACAGCAGTTTTATCGTGATTTCACAAAAATCCACCGTTTCGAACGAAAGAAACCTGAATTTATCAGTTTGAATAGTTAAAAACAGCGTTTTTCTATGTTTTTGCAAGTTTAAAACAGCAATTTTAACGTCATTTCTCATATAAATCGCCGTTTCACACGAAAGAAACATGAATTTATCAGTTTGAATAGTTAAAAACAGCGTTTTTCTATGTTTTTGCAAGTTTAAAATAGCAGTTTTATCGTGATTTCACAAAAATCCACCGTTTCGAACGAAAGAAACCTGAATTTATCAGTTTGAATAGTTAAAAACAGCGTTTTTTGTATGTTTTTGCAAGTTTAAAACAGCAATTTTATCGTCATTTCTCATAAATCGCCGTTTTACACGAAAGATACATGAATTTGTCAGTTTGAATAGTTCAAAACAGCGTTTTTCTATGTTTTTGCAAGTTTAAAACAGCAATTTTATCGTCATTTCTCATAAATCGCCGTTTCACACGAAAGAAACATGAATTTGTCAGTTTGAATAGTTCAAAACAGCGTTTTACTATGTTTTTGCAAGTTTAAAACAGCAATTTTATCGTCATTTCTCATAAATCGCCGTTTCACACAAAAGAAACATGAATTTGTCAGTTTGAATAGTTCAAAACAGCGTTTTTCTATGTTTTTGCAAGTTTAAAACAGCAGTTTTATTGTGATTTCACAAAAATCCACCGTTTCGAACGAAAGCAACCTGAAGTTATCAGTTTGAATAGTTAAAAACAGCGTTTTCTATGTTTTTGCAAGTTAAAACAACAATTTTATCGTCATTTCTCATAAATCGCCGTTTCGCACGAAAGAAACCTTAATTTATCAGTTTGAATAGTTAAAAACAGCGTTTTTCTATGTTTTTGCAAGTTTAAAACAGCAATTTTATCGTCATTTCTCATAAATCGCCGTTTCGCATGAAAGAAACCTGAATTTATCAGTTTGAATAGTTAAAAACAGCGTTTTTCTATGTTTTTGCAAGTTTAAAACAGCAATTTTATCGTCATTTCTCATAAATCGCCGTTTCACACGAAAGAAACATGAATTTGTCAGTTTGAATATTTCTAAACAGCGTTTTACTATGTTTTTGCAAGTTTAAAACAGCAATTTTATCGTCATTTCTCATAAATCGCCGTTTCACACGAAAGAAACATGAATTTGTCAGTTTGAATAGTTCAAAACAGAGTTTTTCTATGTTTTTGCAAGTTTAAAACAGCAATATTATCGTCATTTCTCATAAATCGCCGTTTCACACGAAAGAAACATGAATTTATCAGTTTGAATAGTTGAAAACAGCGTTTTTCTATGTTTTTGCAAGTTTAAAACAGCAATTTTATCGTCATTTCTCATAAATCGCCGTTTCACACGAAAGAAACATGAATTTGTCAGTTTGAATAGTTCAAAACAGCGTTTTACTATGTTTTTGCAAGTTTAAAACAGCAATTTTATCGAAATTTCCCATAAATCGCCGTTTCACACGAAAGAAACATGAATTTATCAGTTTGAATAGTTGAAAACAGCGTTTTTCTATGTTTTTGCAAGTTTAAAACAGCAATTTTATCGTCATTTCTCATAAATCGCCGTTTCACACGAAAGAAACATAAATTTGTCAGTTTGAATAGTTCAAAACAGCGTTTTTCTATGTTTTTGCAAATTTAAAACAGCAATTTTATCGTCATTTATCATAAATCGCCGTTTCACACGAAAGAAACATGAATTTGTCAGTTTGAATAGTTCAAAACAGCGTTTTACTATGTTTTTGCAAGTTTAAAACAGCAATTTTTTCGTCATTTCTCATAAATCGCCGTTTCACACGAAAGAAACATGAATTTGTCAGTTTGAATAGTTCAAAACAGCGTTTTTCTATGTTTATGCAAGTTTAAAACAGCAGTTTTATCGTGATTTCACAAAAATCCACCGTTTCGAACGAAAGAAACCTGAATTTATCAGTTTGAATAGTAGAAAACAGCGTTTTTCTATGTTTTTGCAAGTTTAAAACAGCAATTTTATCGTCATTTCTCATAAATCGCCGTTTCACACGAAAGAAACATGAATTTGTCAGTTTGAATAGTTCAAAACAGCGTTTTTCTATGTTTTTGCAAGTTTAAAACAGCAATTTTATCGTCATTTCTCATAAATCGCCGTTTCGCACGAAAGAAACCTAAATTTATCAGTTTGAATAGTTAAAAACAGCGTTTTTCTATGTTTTTGCAAGTTTAAAACAGCAATTTTATCGTCATTTCTCATAAATCGCCGTTTCACACGAAAGAAACATGAATTTGTCAGTTTGAATAGTTCAAAACAGCGTTTTTCTATGTTTTTGCAAGTTTAAAACAGCAATTTTATCGTCATTTCTCATAAATCGCCGTTTCACACGAAAGAAACATGAATTTGTCAGTATGAATAGTTAAAAACTGCGTTTTACTATGTTTTTGCAAGTTTAAAACAGCAATTTTATCGTCATTTCTCATAAATCGCCGTTTCACACGAAAGAAACATGAATTTGTCAGTTTGAATAGTTCAAAACAGCGTTTTCTATGTTTATGCAAGTTTAAAACAGCAGTTTTATCGTGATTTCACAAAATCCACCGTTTCGAACGAAAGAAACCTGAATTTATCAGTTTGAATAGTTGAAAACAGCATTTTTATATGTTTTTGCAAGTTTAAAACAGCAATTTTATCGTCATTTCTCATAAATCGCCGTTTCACCCGAAAGAAACATGAATTTGTCAGTTTGAATAGTTCAAAACAGCGTTTTTCTATGTTTTTGCAAGTTTAAAACAGCAATTTTATCGTCATTTCTCATAAATTGCCGGTTCACACGAAAGAAACATGAATTTATCAGTTTGAATAGTTGAAAACAGCGTTTTTCTATGTTTTTGCAAGTTTAAAACAGCAATTTTATCGTCATTTCTCATAAATCGCCGTTTCACACGAAAGAAACATGAATTTGTCAGTTTGAATAGTTCAAAACAGCGTTTTTCTATGTTTTTGCAAGTTTAAAACAGCAATTTTATCGTCATTTCTCATAAATCGCCGTTTCACACGAAAGAAACATGAATTTGTCAGTTTGAATAGTTCAAAACAGCGTCTTACTATGTTTTTGCAAATTTAAAACAGCAATTTTATCGTCATTTCTCATAAATCGCCGTTTCACACGAAAGAAACATGGATTTGTCAGCTTGAATAGATCAAAACAGCGTTTTTCTTTGTTTTTGCAAGTTTAAAACAGCAGTTTTATCGTGATTTAACAAAAATCCACCGTTTTGAACGAAAGAAACTTGAATTTATCAGTTTGAATAGTTAAAAACAGCGTTTTTTTATGTGTTTGCAAGTTTAAAACAGCAATTTTATCGTCATTTCTCATAAATCGCCGTTTCACACGAAAGAAACATGAATTTGTCAGTTTGAATAATTCAAAACACCGTTTTTCTATGTTTTTGCAAGTTTAAAACAGCAATTTTATCGTCATTTCTCATAAATCGCCGTTTCACACGAAAGAAACATGAATTTATCAGTTTGAATAGTTGAAAACAGTGTTTTTCTGTTTTTGCAAGTTTAAAACAGCAATTTTTTCGTCATTTCTCATAAATCGCCGTTTCACACGAAAGAAACATGAATTTGTCAGTTTGAATAGCTCAAAACAGCGTTTTTCTATGTTTATGCAAGTTTAAAACAGCAGTTTTATCGTGATTTCACAAAAATCCACCGTTTCGAACGAAAGAAACCTGAATTTATCAGTTTGAATAGTAGAAAACAGCGTTTTTCTATGTTTTTGCAAGTTTAAAACAGCAATTTTATCGTCATTTCTCATAAATCGCCGTTTCACACGAAAGAAACATGAATTTGTCAGTTTGAATAGTTCAAAACAGCGTTTTTCTATGTTTTTGCAAGTTTAAAACAGCAATTTTATCGTCATTTCTCATAAATCGCCGTTTCGCACGAAAGAAACCTAAATTTATCAGTTTGAATAGTTAAAAACAGCGTTTTTCTATGTTTTTGCAAGTTTAAAACAGCAATTTTATCGTCATTTCTCATAAATCGCCGTTTCACACGAAAGAAACATGAATTTGTCAGTTTGAATAGTTCAAAACAGCGTTTTTCTATGTTTTTGCAAGTTTAAAACAGCAATTTTATCGTCATTTCTCATAAATCGCCGTTTCACACGAAAGAAACATGAATTTGTCAGTATGAATAGTTAAAAACTGCGTTTTACTATGTTTTTGCAAGTTTAAAACAGCAATTTTATCGTCATTTCTCATAAATCGCCGTTTCACACGAAAGAAACATGAATTTGTCAGTTTGAATAGTTCAAAACAGCGTTTTCTATGTTTATGCAAGTTTAAAACAGCAGTTTTATCGTGATTTCACAAAATCCACCGTTTCGAACGAAAGAAACCTGAATTTATCAGTTTGAATAGTTGAAAACAGCATTTTTATATGTTTTTGCAAGTTTAAAACAGCAATTTTATCGTCATTTCTCATAAATCGCCGTTTCACCCGAAAGAAACATGAATTTGTCAGTTTGAATAGTTCAAAACAGCGTTTTTCTATGTTTTTGCAAGTTTAAAACAGCAATTTTATCGTCATTTCTCATAAATTGCCGGTTCACACGAAAGAAACATGAATTTATCAGTTTGAATAGTTGAAAACAGCGTTTTTCTATGTTTTTGCAAGTTTAAAACAGCAATTTTATCGTCATTTCTCATAAATCGCCGTTTCACACGAAAGAAACATGAATTTGTCAGTTTGAATAGTTCAAAACAGCGTTTTTCTATGTTTTTGCAAGTTTAAAACAGCAATTTTATCGTCATTTCTCATAAATCGCCGTTTCACACGAAAGAAACATGAATTTGTCAGTTTGAATAGTTCAAAACAGCGTCTTACTATGTTTTTGCAAATTTAAAACAGCAATTTTATCGTCATTTCTCATAAATCGCCGTTTCACACGAAAGAAACATGGATTTGTCAGCTTGAATAGATCAAAACAGCGTTTTTCTTTGTTTTTGCAAGTTTAAAACAGCAGTTTTATCGTGATTTAACAAAAATCCACCGTTTTGAACGAAAGAAACTTGAATTTATCAGTTTGAATAGTTAAAAACAGCGTTTTTTTATGTGTTTGCAAGTTTAAAACAGCAATTTTATCGTCATTTCTCATAAATCGCCGTTTCACACGAAAGAAACATGAATTTGTCAGTTTGAATAATTCAAAACACCGTTTTTCTATGTTTTTGCAAGTTTAAAACAGCAATTTTATCGTCATTTCTCATAAATCGCCGTTTCACACGAAAGAAACATGAATTTATCAGTTTGAATAGTTGAAAACAGTGTTTTTCTGTTTTTGCAAGTTTAAAACAGCAATTTTTTCGTCATTTCTCATAAATCGCCGTTTCACACGAAAGAAACATGAATTTGTCAGTTTGAATAGCTCAAAACAGCGTTTTTCTATGTTTATGCAAGTTTAAAACAGCAGTTTTATCGTGATTTCACAAAAATCCACCGTTTCGAACGAAAGAAACCTGAATTTATCAGTTTGAATAGTAGAAAACAGCGTTTTTCTATGTTTTTGCAAGTTTAAAACAGCAATTTTATCGTCATTTCTCATAAATCGCCGTTTCACACGAAAGAAACATGAATTTGTCAGTTTGAATAGTTCAAAACAGCGTTTTTCTATGTTTTTGCAAGTTTAAAACAGCAATTTTATCGTCATTTCTCATAAATCGCCGTTTCACACGAAAGAAACATGAATTTGTCAGTTTGAATAGTTCAAAACAGCGTTTTTCTATGTTTTTGCAAGTTTAAAACAGCAATTTTATCGTCATTTCTCATAAATCGCCGTTTCGCACGAAAGAAACCTGAATTTATCAGTTTGAATAGTTAAAAACAGCGTTTTTCTATGTTTTTGCAAGTTTAAAACAGCAATTTTATCGTCATTTCTCATAAATCGCCGTTTCACACGAAAGAAACATGAATTTGTCAGTTTGAATAGTTCAAAACAGCGTTTTTCTATGTTTTTGCAAGTTTAAAACAGCAATTTTATCGTCATTTCTCATAAATCGCCGTTTCACACGAAAGAAACATGAATTTGTCAGTATGAATAGTTAAAAACTGCGTTTTACTATGTTTTTGCAAGTTTAAAACAGCAATTTTATCGTCATTTCTCATAAATCGCCGTTTCACACGAAAGAAACATTAATTTGTCAGTTTGAATAGTTCAAAACAGCGTTTTTCTATGTTTATGCAAGTTTAAAACAGCAGTTTTATCGTGATTTCACAAAAATCCACCGTTTCGAACGAAAGAAACCTGAATTTATCAGTTTGAATAGTTGAAAACAGCATTTTTATATGTTTTTGCAAGTTTAAAACAGCAATTTTATCGTCATTTCTCATAAATCGCCGTTTCACACGAAAGAAACATGAATTTGTCAGTTTGAATAGTTCAAAACAGCGTTTTTCTATGTTTTTGCAAGTTTAAAACAGCAATTTTATCGTCATTTCTCATAAATTGCCGGTTCACACGAAAGAAACATGAATTTATCAGTTTGAATAGTTGAAAACAGCGTTTATCTATGTTTTTGCAAGTTTAAAACAGCAATTTTATCGTCATTTCTCATAAATCGCCGTTTCACACGAAAGAAACATGAATTTGTCAGTTTGAATATTTCAAAACAGCGTTTTTCTATGTTTTTGCAAGTTTAAAACAGCAATTTTATCGTCATTTCTCATAAATCGCCGTTTCACACGAAAGAAACATGAATTTGTCAGTTTGAATAGTTCAAAACAGCGTCTTACTATGTTTTTGCAAATTTAAAACAGCAATTTTATCGTCATTTCTCATAAATCGCCGTTTCACACGAAAGAAACATGAATTTGTCAGCTTGAATAGATCAAAACAGCGTTTTTCTTTGTTTTTGCAAGTTTAAAACAGCAGTTTTATCGTGATTTCACAAAAATCCACCGTTTCGAACGAAAGAAACCTGAATTTATCAGTTTGAATAGTAGAAAACAGCGTTTTTCTATGTTTTTGCAAGTTTAAAACAGCAATTTTATCGTCATTTCTCATAAATCGCCGTTTCACACGAAAGAAACATGAATTTGTCAGTTTGAATAGTTCAAAACAGCGTTTTTCTATGTTTTTGCAAGTTTAAAACAGCAATTTTATCGTCATTTCTCATAAATCGCCGTTTCGCACGAAAGAAACCTAAATTTATCAGTTTGAATAGTTAAAAACAGCGTTTTTCTATGTTTTTGCAAGTTTAAAACAGCAATTTTATCGTCATTTCTCATAAATCGCCGTTTCACACGAAAGAAACATGAATTTGTCAGTTTGAATAGTTCAAAACAGCGTTTTTCTATGTTTTTGCAAGTTTAAAACAGCAATTTTATCGTCATTTCTCATAAATCGCCGTTTCGCACGAAAGAAACCTGAATTTATCAGTTTGAATAGTTAAAAACAGCGTTTTTCTATGTTTTTGCAAGTTTAAAACAGCAATTTTATCGTCATTTCTCATAAATCGCCGTTTCACACGAAAGAAACATGAATTTGTCAGTTTGAATAGTTCAAAACAGCGTTTTTCTATGTTTTTGCAAGTTTAAAACAGCAATTTTATCGTCATTTCTCATAAATCGCCGTTTCACACGAAAGAAACATGAATTTGTCAGTATGAATAGTTAAAAACTGCGTTTTACTATGTTTTTGCAAGTTTAAAACAGCAATTTTATCGTCATTTCTCATAAATCGCCGTTTCACACGAAAGAAACATTAATTTGTCAGTTTGAATAGTTCAAAACAGCGTTTTTCTATGTTTATGCAAGTTTAAAACAGCAGTTTTATCGTGATTTCACAAAAATCCACCGTTTCGAACGAAAGAAACCTGAATTTATCAGTTTGAATAGTTGAAAACAGCATTTTTATATGTTTTTGCAAGTTTAAAACAGCAATTTTATCGTCATTTCTCATAAATCGCCGTTTCACACGAAAGAAACATGAATTTGTCAGTTTGAATAGTTCAAAACAGCGTTTTTCTATGTTTTTGCAAGTTTAAAACAGCAATTTTATCGTCATTTCTCATAAATTGCCGGTTCACACGAAAGAAACATGAATTTATCAGTTTGAATAGTTGAAAACAGCGTTTATCTATGTTTTTGCAAGTTTAAAACAGCAATTTTATCGTCATTTCTCATAAATCGCCGTTTCACACGAAAGAAACATGAATTTGTCAGTTTGAATATTTCAAAACAGCGTTTTTCTATGTTTTTGCAAGTTTAAAACAGCAATTTTATCGTCATTTCTCATAAATCGCCGTTTCACACGAAAGAAACATGAATTTGTCAGTTTGAATAGTTCAAAACAGCGTCTTACTATGTTTTTGCAAATTTAAAACAGCAATTTTATCGTCATTTCTCATAAATCGCCGTTTCACACGAAAGAAACATGAATTTGTCAGCTTGAATAGATCAAAACAGCGTTTTTCTTTGTTTTTGCAAGTTTAAAACAGCAGTTTTATCGTGATTTCACAAAAATCCACCGTTTCGAACGAAAGAAACCTGAATTTATCAGTTTAAATAGTTAAAAACAGCGTTTTTTTATGTGTTTGCAAGTTTAAAACAGCAATTTTATCGTCATTTCTCATAAATCGCCGTTTCACACGAAAGAAACATGAATTTGTCAGTTTGAATAGTTCAAAACACCGTTTTTCTATGTTTTTGCAAGTTTAAAACAGCAATTTTATCGTCATTTCTCATAAATCGCCGTTTCACACGAAAGAAACATGAATTTATCAGTTTGAATAGTTGAAAACAGTGTTTTTCTGTTTTTGCAAGTTTAAAACAGCAATTTTTTCGTCATTTCTCATAAATCGCCGTTTCACACGAAAGAAACATGAATTTGTCAGTTTGAATAGTTCAAAACAGCGTTTTTCTATGTTTATGCAAGTTTAAAACAGCAGTTTTATCGTGATTTCACAAAAATCCACCGTTTCGAACGAAAGAAACTTGAATTTATCAGTTTGAATAGTAGAAAACAGCGTGTTACTATGTTTTTGCAAGTTTAAAACAGCAATTTTATCGTCATTTCTCATAAATCGCCGTTTCACACGAAAGAAACATGAATTTGTCAGTTTGAATAGTTAAAAACAGCGTTTTTCTATGTTTTTGCAAGTTTAAAACAGCAGTTTTATCGTGATTTCACAAAAATCCACCGTTTCGAAGGAAAGAAACCTGAATTTATCAGTTTGAATAGTCAAAAACAGCGTTTTTCTATGTTTTTGCAAGTTTAAAACAGCAATTTTATCGTCATTTCTCATAAATCGCCGTTTCACATGAAAGAAACATGAATTTGTCAGTTTGAATAGTTCAAAACAGCGTTTTACTATGTTTTTGCAAGTTTAAAACAGCAATTTTATCGTCATTTCTCATAAATCGCCGTTTCACACGAAAGAAACATGAATTTGTCAGTTTGAATAGTTCAAAACAGCGTTTTTCTATGTTTTTGCAAGTTTAAAACAGCAATTTTATCGTCATTTCTTATAAATCGCCGTTTCACACGAAAGAAACATGAATTTGTCAGTTTGAATAGTTCAAAACAGCGTCTTACTATGTTTTTGCAAATTTAAAACAGCAATTTTATCGTCATTTCTCATAAATCGCCGTTTAACACGAAAGAAACATGAATTTGTCAGCTTGAATAGATCAAAACAGCGTTTTTCTTTGTTTTTGCAAGTTTAAAACAGCAGTTTTATCGTGATTTCACAAAAATCCACCGTTTCGAACTAAAGAAACCTGAATTTATCAGTTTGAATTGTTAAAAACAGCGTTTTTTTATGTGTTTGCAAGTTTAAAACAGCAATTTTATCGTCATTGTTCATAAATCGCCGTTTCACACGAAAGAAACATGAATTTGTCAGTTTGAATAGTTCAAAACACCGTTTTTCTATGTTTTTGCAAGTTTAAAACAGCAATTTTATCGTCATTTCTCATAAATCGCCGTTTCACACGAAAGAAACATGAATTTATCAGTTTGAATAGTTGAAAACAGCGTTTTTCTGTTTTTACAAGTTTAAAACAGCAATTTTATCGTCATTTCTCATAAATCGCCGTTTCACACGAAAGAAACATGAATTTGTCAGTTTGAATAGTTCAAAACAGCGTTTTACTATGTTTTTGCAAGTTTAAAACAGCAATTTTATAGTCATTTCTCATAAATCGCCGTTTCACACGAAAGAAACATGAATTTGTCAGTTTGAATAGTTCAAAACAGCGTTTTACTATGTTTTTGCAAGTTTAAAACAGCATTTTTATCGTCATTTCTCATAAATCGCCGTTTCACACGAAAGAAACATGAATTTGTCAGTTTGAATAGTTCAAAACAGCGTTTTTCTATGTTTTTGCAAGTTTAAAACAGCAGTTTTATCGTGATTTCACAAAAATCCACCGTTTCGAACGAAAGAAACCTGAATTTATCAGTTTGAATAGTTAAAAACAGCGTTTTTCTATGTTTTTGCAATTTTAAAACAGCAATTTTATCGTCATTTCTCATAAATCGCCGTTTCACACGAAAGAAACATGAATTTGTCAGTTTGAATAGTTCAAAACAGCGTTTTACTATGTTTTTGCAAGTTTAAAACAGCAATTTTATCGTCATTTCTCATAAATCGCCGTTTCACACGAAAGAAACATGAATTTGTCAGTTTGAATAGTTCAAAACAGCGTTTTTCTATGTTTTTGCAAGTTTAAAACAGCAATTTTATCGTCATTTCTTATAAATCGCCGTTTCACACGAAAGAAACATGAATTTATCAGTTTGAATAGTTGAAAACAGCGTTTTTCTGTTTTTACAAGTTTAAAACAGCAATTTTATCGTCATTTCTCATAAATCGCCGTTTCACACGAAAGAAACATGAATTTGTCAGTTTGAATGGTTCAAAACAGCGTTTTACTATGTTTTTGCAAGTTTAAAACAGCAATTTTATAGTCATTTCTCATAAATCGCCGTTTCACACGAAAGAAACATGAATTTGTCAGTTTGAATAGTTCAAAACAGCGTTTTACTATGTTTTTGCAAGTTTAAAACAGCATTTTTATCGTCATTTCTCTTAAATCGCCGTTTCACACGAAAGAAACATGAATTTGTCAGTTTGAATAGTTCAAAACAGCGTTTTTCTATGTTTTTGCAAGTTTAAAACAGCAGTTTTATCGTGATTTCACAAAAATCCACCGTTTCGAACGAAAGAAACCTGAATTTATCAGTTTGAATAGTTAAAAACAGCGTTTTTCTATGTTTTTGCAATTTTAAAACAGCAATTTTATCGTCATTTCTCATAAATCGCCGTTTCACACGAAAGAAACATGAATTTGTCAGTTTGAATAGTTCAAAACAGCGTTTTACTATGTTTTTGCAAGTTTAAAACAGCAATTTTATCGTCATTTCTCATAAATCGCCGTTTCACACGAAAGAAACATGAATTTGTCAGTTTGAATAGTTCAAAACAGCGTTTTTCTATGTTTTTGCAAGTTTAAAACAGCAATTTTATCGTCATTTCTTATAAATCGCCGTTTCACACGAAAGAAACATGAATTTGTCAGTTTGAATAGTTCAAAACAGCGTCTTACTATGTTTTTGCAAATTTAAAACAGCAATTTTATCGTCATTTCTCATAAATCGCCGTTTAACACGAAAGAAACATGAATTTGTCAGCTTGAATAGATCAAAACAGCGTTTTTCTTTGTTTTTGCAAGTTTAAAACAGCAGTTTTATCGTGATTTCACAAAAATCCACCGTTTCGAACTAAAGAAACCTGAATTTATCAGTTTGAATTGTTAAAAACAGCGTTTTTTTATGTGTTTGCAAGTTTAAAACAGCAATTTTATCGTCATTGTTCATAAATCGCCGTTTCACACGAAAGAAACATGAATTTGTCAGTTTGAATAGTTCAAAACACCGTTTTTCTATGTTTTTGCAAGTTTAAAACAGCAATTTTATCGTCATTTCTCATAAATCGTCGTTTCACACGAAAGAAACATGAATTTATCAGTTTGAATAGTTGAAAACAGCGTTTTTCTGTTTTTACAAGTTTAAAACAGCAATTTTATCGTCATTTCTCATAAATCGCCGTTTCACACGAAAGAAACATGAATTTGTCAGTTTGAATAGTTCAAAACAGCGTTTTACTATGTTTTTGCAAGTTTAAAACAGCAATTTTATAGTCATTTCTCATAAATCGCCGTTTCACACGAAAGAAACATGAATTTGTCAGTTTGAATAGTTCAAAACAGCGTTTTACTATGTTTTTGCAAGTTTAAAACAGCATTTTTATCGTCATTTCTCATAAATCGCCGTTTCACACGAAAGAAACATGAATTTGTCAGTTTGAATAGTTCAAAACAGCGTTTTTCTATGTTTTTGCAAGTTTAAAACAGCAGTTTTATCGTGATTTCACAAAAATCCACCGTTTCGAACGAAAGAAACCTGAATTTATCAGTTTGAATAGTTAAAAACAGCGTTTTTCTATGTTTTTGCAATTTTAAAACAGCAATTTTATCGTCATTTCTCATAAATCGCCGTTTCACACGAAAGAAACATGAATTTGTCAGTTTGAATAGTTCAAAACAGCGTTTTACTATGTTTTTGCAAGTTTAAAACAGCAATTTTATGGTCATTTCTCATAAATCGCCGTTTCACACGAAAGAAACATGAATTTATCAGTTTAAATAGTTGAAAACAGCGTTTTTCTATGTTTTTGCAAGTTTAAAACAGCAATTTTATCGTCATTTCTCATAAATCGCCGTTTCACACGAAAGAAACATGAATTTGTCAGTTTGAATAGTTCAAAACAGCGTTTTTCTATGTTTTTGCAAGTTTAAAACAGCAGTTTTATCGTGATTTCACAAAAATCCACTGTTTCGAACGAAAGAAAACTGAATTTATCAGTTTGAATAGTTAAAAACAACGTTTTTTTATGTTTTTGCAAGTTTAAAACAGCAATTTTATCGTCATTTCTCATAAATCGCCGTTTCACACGAAAGAAACATGAATTTGTCAGTTTGAATAGTTCAGAATAGCGTTTTTCTATGTTTTTGCAAGTTTAAAACAGCAATTTTATCGTCATTTCTCATAAATCGCCGTTTCACACGAAAGAAACATGAATTTTTCAGTTTGAATAGTTCAAAACAGCGTTTTTCTATGTTTTTGTAAGTTTAAAACAGCAGTTTTATCGTGATTTCACAAAATTCCACCGTTTCGAACGAAAGAAACCTGAATTTATCAGTTTGAATAGTTAAAAACAGCGTTTTTCTATGTTTTTGCAAGTTTAAAACAGCAATTTTAACGTCATTTCTCATAAATCGCCGATTCACACGAAAGAAACATGAATTTATCAGTTTGAATAGTTGGAAACAGCGTTTTTCTATGTTTTTGCAAGTTTAAAACAGCAATTTTATCATTATTTCTCATAAATCGCCGTTTCACACGAAAGAAACATGAATTTGTCAGTTTGAATAGTTCAGAATAGCGTTTTTCTATGTTTTTGCAAGTTTAAAACAGCAGTTTTATCGTGATTTCACAAAAATCCACCGTTTCGAACAAAAGAAACCTGAATTTATCAGTTTGAATAGTTAAAAACAGCGTTTTTCTATGTTTTTGCAAGTTTAAAACAGCAATTTTAACGTTATTTCTCATAAATCGCCGTTTCACACGAAAGAAACATGAATTTATCAGTTTGAATAGTTGGAAACAGCGTTTTTCTATGTTTTTGCAAGTTTAAAACAGCAGTTTTATCGTGATTTCACAAAAATCCACCGTTTCGAACGAAAGAAACCTGATTTTATCAGTTTGAATAGTTAAAAACAACGTTTTTTTATGTTTTTGCAAGTTTAAAACAGCAATTTTATCGTCATTTCTCATAAATCGCCGTTTCACACGAAAGAAACATAAATTTGTCAGTTTGAATAGTTCAAAACAGCGTTTTTCTATGTTTTTGCAAGTTTAAAACAGCATTTTTATCGTCATTTCTCATAAATCGCCGTTTCACACGAAAGAAACATGAATTTGTCAGTTTGAATAGTTCAAAACAGCGTTTTACTATGTTTTTGCAAGTTTAAAACAGCAATTTTATCGTCATTTCTCATAAATCGCCGTTTCACACGAAAGAAACATGAATTTGTCAGTTTGAATAGTTCAGAATAGCGTTTTTCTATGTTTTTGCAAGTTTTAAACAGCAGTTTTATCGTGATTTCACAAAAATCCACCGTTTCGAACGAAAGAAACCTGAATTTATCAGTTTGAATAGTTAAAAACAGCGTTTTTCTATGTTTTTGCAAGTTTAAAACAGCAATTTTAACGTCATTTCTCATAAATCGCCGATTCACACAAAAGAAACATGAATTTATCAGTTTGAATAGTTGGAAACAGCGTTTTTCTATGTTTTAGCAAGTTTAAAACAGCAGTTTTATCGTGATTTCACAAAAATCCACCGTTTCGAACGAAAGAAACCTGATTTTATCAGTTTGAATAGTTAGAAACAACGTTTTTTTATGTTTTTGCAAGTTTAAAACAGCAATTTTATCGTCATTTCTCATAAATCGCCGTTTCACACGAAAGAAACATGAATTTGTCAGTTTGAATAGTTCAAAACAGCGTTTTTCTATGTTTTTGCAAGTTTAAAACAGCAATTTTATAGTCATTTCTCATAAATCGCCGTTTCACACGAAAGAAACATGAATTTGTCAGTTTGAATAGTTCAAAACAGCGTTTTACTATGTTTTTGCAAGTTTAAAACAGCAATTTTATCGTCATTTCTCATAAATCGCCGTTTCACACGAAAGAAACATGAATTTGTCAGTTTGAATAGTTCAGAATAGCGTTTTTCTATGTTTTTGCAAGTTTAAAACAGCAGTTTTATCGTGATTTCACAAAAATCCACCGTTTCGAACGAAAGAAACCTGAATTTATCAGTTTGAATAGTTAAAAACAGCGTTTTTCTAAGTTTTTGCAAGTTTAAAACAGCAATTTTAACGTCATTTCTCATAAATCGCCGTTTCACACGAAAGAAACATGAATTTATCAGTTTGAATAGTTGGAAACAGCGTTTTTCTATGTTTTTGCAAGTTTAAAACAGCAGTTTTATCGTGATTTCACAAAAATCCACCGTTTCGAACGAAAGAAACCTGAATTTATCAGTTTGAATAGTTAAAAACAACGTTTTTTTATGTTTTTGCAAGTTTAAAACAGCAATATTATCGTCATTTCTCATAAATCGCCGTTTCACACGAAAGAAACATGAATTTGTCAGTTTGAATAGTTCAAAATAGCGTTTTTCTATGTTTTTGCAAGTTTAAAACAGCAATTTTATAGTCATTTCTCATAAATCGCCGTTTCACACGAAAGAAACATGAATTTGTCAGTTTGAATAGTTCAAAACAGCGTTTTACTATGTTTTTGCAAGTTTAAAACAGCAATTTTATCGTCATTTCTCATAAATCGCCGTTTCACACGAAAGAAACATGAATTTGTCAGTTTGAATAGTTCAGAATAGCGTTTTTCTATGTTTTTGCAAGTTTAAAACAGCAATTTTATCGTCATTTCTCATAAATCGCCGTTTCGCACGAAATAAACCTGAATTTATCAGTTTGAATAGTTAAAAACAGCGTTTTTCTATGTTTTTGCAAGTTTAAAACAGCAATTTTATCGTCATTTCTAATAAATCGCCGTTTCACACGAAAGAAACATGAATTTGTTATTTTGAATAGTTCAAAACAGCGTTTTTCTATGTTTTTGCAAGTTTAAAACAGCAATTTTATCGTCATTTCTCATAAATCGCCGTTTCACACGAAAGAAACATGAATTTATCAGTTTGAATAGTTAAAAACAGCGTTTTTCTATGTTTTTGCAAGTTTAAAACAGCAATTTTATCGTCATTTCTAATAAATCGCCGTTTCACACGAAAGAAACATGAATTTGTTATTTTGAATAGTTAAAAACAGCGTTTTTCTATGTTTTTGCAAGTTTAAAACAGCAATTTTATCGTCATTTCTCATAAATCGCCGTTTCACACGAAAGAAACATGAATTTGTCAGTTTGAATAGTTCAAAACAGCGTTTTTCTATGTTTTTGCAAGTTTAAAACAGCAATTTTATCGTCATTTCTCATAAATCGCCGTTTCACACGAAAGAAACATGAATTTGTCAGTTTAAATAGTTCATAACAGCGTTTTTCTATGTTTTTGCAAGTTTAAAACGGCAGTTTTATCCTGATTTCACAAAAATCCACCGTTTCGAATGAAAGAAACCTGAATTTATCAGTTTAAATAGTTCAAAACAGCGTTTTTCTATGTTTTTGCAAGTTTAAAACAGCAGTTTTATCGTGATTTCACAAAAATCCACCGTTTCGAACGAAAGAAACCTGAATTTATCAGTTTGAATAGTTAAAAACAGCGTTTTTCTATGTTTTTGCAAGTTTAAAACAGCAATTTTATCGTCATTTCTCATAAATCGCCGTTTCACACGAAAGAAACATGAATTTATCAGTTTGAATAGTTGAAAACAGCGTTTTTCTATGTTTTTGCAAGTTTAAAACAGCAATTTTATCGTCATTTCTCATAAACCGCCGTTTCACACGAAAAAAACATGAATTTGTCAGTTTGAATAGTTCAAAACAGCGTTTTTCTATGTTTTTGCAAGTTTAAAACAGCAATTTTATCGTCATTTCTTATAAATCGCCGTTTCACACGAAAGAAACATGAATTTATCAGTGTGAATAGTTGGAAACAGCGTTTTTCTATGTTTTTGCAAGTTTAAAACAGCAGTTTTATCGTGATTTCACAAAAATCTACCGTTTCGAACGAAAGAAACCTGAATTTATCAGTTTGAATAGTTAAAAACAGCGTTTTTTTTATGTTTTTGCAAGTTTAAAACAGCAATTTTATCGTCATTTCTCATAAATCGCCGTTTTACACAAAAGAAACATGAATTTATCAGTGTGAATAGTTGGAAACAGCGTTTTTCTATGTTTTTGCAAGTTTAAAACAGCAGTTTTATCGTGATTTCACAAAAATCCACCGTTTCGAACGAAAGAAACCTGAATTTATCAGTTTGAATAGTTAAAAACAGCGTTTTTCAATGTTTTTGCAAGTTTAAAACAGCAATTTTATCGTCATTTCTCATAAATCGCCGTTTCACAGGAAAGAAACATGAATTTGTCAGTTTGAATAGTTCAAAACAGCGTTTTACTATGTTTTTGCAAGTTTAAAACAGCAATTTTATCGTCATTTCTCATAAATCGCCGTTTCACACGAAAGAAACATGAATTTGTCAGTTTGAATAGTTCAAAACAGCGTTTTTCTATGTTTTTGCAAGTTTAAAATAGCAGTTTTATTGTGATTTCACAAAAATCCACCGTTTCGAACGAAAGAAACCTGAATTTATCAGTTTGAATAGTTAAAAACAGCGTTTTTCTATGTTTTTGCAAGTTTAAAACAGCAATTTTATCGTCATTTCTCATAAATCGCCGTTTCGCACGAAAGAAACCTGAATTTATCAGTTTGAATAGTTGAAAACAGCGTTTTTCTATGTTTTTGCAAGTTTAAAACAGCAAATTTATCGTCATTTCTCATAAATCGCCGTTTCACACGAAAGAAACATGAATTTGTCAGTTTGAATAGTTCAAAACAGCGTTTTTCTATGTTTTTGCAAGTTTAAAACAGCAGTTTTATCGTCATTTCTCATAAATCGCCGTTTCACACGAAAGAAACATGAATTTATCAGTGTGAATAGTTGGAAACAGCGTTTTTCTATGTTTTTGCAAGTTTAAAACAGCAGTTTTATCGTGATTTCACAAAAATCCACCGTTTCGAACGAAAGAAACCTGAATTTATCAGTTTGAATAGTTAAAAACAGCGTTTTTTTTTTATGTTTTTGCAAGTTTAAAACAGCAATTTTATCGTCATTTCTCATAAATCGCCGTTTCACACAAAAGAAACATGAATTTGTCAGTTTGAATAGTTCAAAACAGCGTTTTCCTATGTTTTTGCAAGTTTAAAACAGCAATTTTATCGTCATTTCTCATAAATCGCCGTTTCACAAGAAAGAAACATGAATTTATCAGTTTGAATCGTTGAAAACAGCGTTTTTATATGCTTTTGCAAGTTTAAAACAGCAATTTTATCGTCATTTCTCATAAATCGCCGTTTCACACAAAAGAAACATGAATTTGTCAGTTTGAATAGTTCAAAACAGCGTTTTTCTATGTTTTTGCAAGTTTAAAACAGCAGTTTTATCGTGATTTCACAAAAATCCACTGTTTCGAACGAAAGAAACCTGAATTTATCAGTTTGAATATTTAAAAACAGCGTTTTTCTATGTTTTTGCATGTTTAAAACAGCAATTTTATCGTCATTTCTCATAAATCGCCGTTTCACACGAAAGAAACATGAATTTATCAGTTTGAATAGTTGAAAACAGCGTTTTTCTATGTTTTTGCAAGTTTAAAACAGCAATTTTATCGCCATTTCTCATAAATCGCCGTTTCACACGAAAGAAACATGAATTTATCAGTTTGAATAGTTGAAAACAGCGTTTTTCTATGTTTTTGCAAGTTTAAAACAGCAATTTTATCGTCATTTCTCATAAATCGCCGTTTCACACGAAAGAAACATGAATTTATCAGTTTGAATAGTTGGAAACAGCGTTTTTCTATGTTTTTGCAAGTTTAAAACAGCAGTTTTATCGTGATTTCACAAAAATCCACCGTTTCGAACGAAAGAAACCTGAATTTATCAGTTTGAATAGTTAAAAACAACGTTTTTTTATGTTTTTGCAAGTTTAAAACAGCAATATTATCGTTATTTCTCATAAATCGCCGTTTCACACGAAAGAAACATGAATTTGTCAGTTTGAATAGTTCAAAACAGCGTTTTTCTATGTTTTTGCAAGTTTAAAACAGCAATTTTATAGTCATTTCTCATAAATCGCCGTTTCACACGAAAGAAACATGAATTTGTCAGTTTGAATAGTTCAAAACAGCGTTTTACTATGTTTTTGCAAGTTTAAAACAGCAATTTTATCGTCATTTCTCATAAATCGCCGTTTCACACGAAAGAAACATGAATTTGTCAGTTTGAATAGTTCAGAATAGCGTTTTTCTATGTTTTTGCAAGTTTAAAACAGCAATTTTATCGTCATTTCTCATAAATCGCCGTTTCGCACGAAAGAAACCTGAATTTATCAGTTTGAATAGTTAAAAACAGCGTTTTTCTATGTTTTTGCAAGTTTAAAACAGCAATTTTATCGTCATTTCTAATAAATCGCCGTTTCACACGAAAGAAACATGAATTTGTTATTTTGAATAGTTCAAAACAGCGTTTTTCTATGTTTTTGCAAGTTTAAAACAGCAATTTTATCGTCATTTCTCATAAATCGCCGTTTCACACGAAAGAAACATGAATTTGTCAGTTTGAATAGTTCAAAACAGCGTTTTTCTATGTTTTTGCAAGTTTAAAACAGCAATTTTATCGTCATTTCTCATAAATCGCCGTTTCACACGAAAGAAACATGAATTTATCAGTTTGAATAGTTGAAAACAGCGTTTTTATATGTTTTTGCAAGTTTAAAACAGCAATTTTATCGTCATTTCTCATAAATCGCCGTTTCACACAAAAGAAACATGAATTTGTCAGTTTGAATAGTTCAAAACAGCGTTTTTCTATGTTTTTGCAAGTTTAAAACAGCAGTTTTATCGTGATTTCACAAAAATCCACCGTTTCGAACGAAAGAAACCTGAATTTATCAGTTTGAATAGTTAAAAACAGCGTTTTTCTATGTTTTTGCAAGTTTAAAACAGCAATTTTATCGTCATTTCTCATAAATCGCCGTTTCACACGAAAGAAACATGAATTTATCAGTTTGAATAGTTGAAAACAGCGTTTTTCTATGTTTTTGCAAGTTTAAAACAGCAATTTTATCGTCATTTCTCATAAACCGCCGTTTCACACGAAAAAAACATGAATTTGTCAGTTTGAATAGTTCAAAACAGCGTTTTTCTATGTTTTTGCAAGTTTAAAACAGCAATTTTATCGTCATTTCTTATAAATCGCCGTTTCACACGAAAGAAACATGAATTTATCAGTGTGAATAGTTGGAAACAGCGTTTTTCTATGTTTTTGCAAGTTTAAAACAGCAGTTTTATCGTGATTTCACAAAAATCCACCGTTTCGAACGAAAGAAACCTGAATTTATCAGTTTGAATAGTTAAAAACAGCGTTTTTTTTTATGTTTTTGCAAGTTTAAAACAGCAATTTTATCGTCATTTCTCATAAATCGCCGTTTTACACAAAAGAAACATGAATTTATCAGTGTGAATAGTTGGAAACAGCGTTTTTCTATGTTTTTGCAAGTTTAAAACAGCAGTTTTATCGTGATTTCACAAAAATCCACCGTTTCGAACGAAAGAAACCTGAATTTATCAGTTTGAATAGTTAAAAACAGCGTTTTTCAATGTTTTTGCAAGTTTAAAACAGCAATTTTATCGTCATTTCTCATAAATCGCCGTTTCGCACGAAAGAAACCTGAATTTATCAGTTTGAATAGTTGAAAACAGCGTTTTTCTATGTTTTTGCAAGTTTAAAACAGCAAATTTATCGTCATTTCTCATAAATCGCCGTTTCACACGAAAGAAACATGAATTTGTCAGTTTGAATAGTTCAAAACAGCGTTTTTCTATGTTTTTGCAAGTTTAAAACAGCAGTTTTATCGTCATTTCTCATAAATCGCCGTTTCACACGAAAGAAACATGAATTTATCAGTGTGAATAGTTGGAAACAGCGTTTTTCTATGTTTTTGCAAGTTTAAAACAGCAGTTTTATCGTGATTTCACAAAAATCCACCGTTTCGAACGAAAGAAACCTGAATTTATCAGTTTGAATAGTTAAAAACAGCGTTTTTTTTTATGTTTTTGCAAGTTTAAAACAGCAATTTTATCGTCATTTCTCATAAATCGCCGTTTCACACAAAAGAAACATGAATTTGTCAGTTTGAATAGTTCAAAACAGCGTTTTCCTATGTTTTTGCAAGTTTAAAACAGCAATTTTATCGTCATTTCTCATAAATCGCCGTTTCACAAGAAAGAAACATGAATTTATCAGTTTGAATCGTTGAAAACAGCGTTTTTATATGCTTTTGCAAGTTTAAAACAGCAATTTTATCGTCATTTCTCATAAATCGCCGTTTCACACAAAAGAAACATGAATTTGTCAGTTTGAATAGTTCAAAACAGCGTTTTTCTATGTTTTTGCAAGTTTAAAACAGCAGTTTTATCGTGATTTCACAAAAATCCACTGTTTCGAACGAAAGAAACCTGAATTTATCAGTTTGAATATTTAAAAACAGCGTTTTTCTATGTTTTTGCAAGTTTAAAACAGCAATTTTATCGTCATTTCTCATAAATCGCCGTTTCACACGAAAGAAACATGAATTTATCAGTTTGAATAGTTGAAAACAGCGTTTTTCTATGTTTTTGCAAGTTTAAAACAGCAATTTTATCGCCATTTCTCATAAATCGCCGTTTCACACGAAAGAAACATGAATTTATCAGTTTGAATAGTTGAAAACAGCGTTTTTCTATGTTTTTGCAAGTTTAAAACAGCAATTTTATCGTCATTTCTCATAAATCGCCGTTTCACACGAAAGAAACATGAATTTATCAGTTTGAATAGTTGGAAACAGCGTTTTTCTATGTTTTTGCAAGTTTAAAACAGCAGTTTTATCGTGATTTCACAAAAATCCACCGTTTCGAACGAAAGAAACCTGAATTTATCAGTTTGAATAGTTAAAAACAACGTTTTTTTATGTTTTTGCAAGTTTAAAACAGCAATATTATCGTCATTTCTCATAAATCGCCGTTTCACACGAAAGAAACATGAATTTGTCAGTTTGAATAGTTCAAAACAGCGTTTTTCTATGTTTTTGCAAGTTTAAAACAGCAATTTTATAGTCATTTCTCATAAATCGCCGTTTCACACGAAAGAAACATGAATTTGTCAGTTTGAATAGTTCAAAACAGCGTTTTACTATGTTTTTGCAAGTTTAAAACAGCAATTTTATCGTCATTTCTCATAAATCGCCGTTTCACACGAAAGAAACATGAATTTGTCAGTTTGAATAGTTCAGAATAGCGTTTTTCTATGTTTTTGCAAGTTTAAAACAGCAATTTTATCGTCATTTCTCATAAATCGCCGTTTCGCACGAAAGAAACCTGAATTTATCAGTTTGAATAGTTAAAAACAGCGTTTTTCTATGTTTTTGCAAGTTTAAAACAGCAATTTTATCGTCATTTCTAATAAATCGCCGTTTCACACGAAAGAAACATGAATTTGTTATTTTGAATAGTTCAAAACAGCGTTTTTCTATGTTTTTGCAAGTTTAAAACAGCAATTTTATCGTCATTTCTCATAAATCGCCGTTTCACACGAAAGAAACATGAATTTGTCAGTTTGAATAGTTCAAAACAGCGTTTTTCTATGTTTTTGCAAGTTTAAAACAGCAATTTTATCGTCATTTCTCATAAATCGCCGTTTCACACGAAAGAAACATGAATTTATCAGTTTGAATAGTTGAAAACAGCGTTTTTATATGTTTTTGCAAGTTTAAAACAGCAATTTTATCGTCATTTCTCATAAATCGCCGTTTCACACAAAAGAAACATGAATTTGTCAGTTTGAATAGTTCAAAACAGCGTTTTTCTATGTTTTTGCAAGTTTAAAACAGCAGTTTTATCGTGATTTCACAAAAATCCACCGTTTCGAACGAAAGAAACCTGAATTTATCAGTTTGAATAGTTAAAAACAGCGTTTTTCTATGTTTTTGCAAGTTTAAAACAGCAATTTTATCGTCATTTCTCATAAATCGCCGTTTCACACGAAAGAAACATGAATTTATCAGTTTGAATAGTTGAAAACAGCGTTTTTCTATGTTTTTGCAAGTTTAAAACAGCAATTTTATCGTCATTTCTCATAAACCGCCGTTTCACACGAAAAAAACATGAATTTGTCAGTTTGAATAGTTCAAAACAGCGTTTTTCTATGTTTTTGCAAGTTTAAAACAGCAATTTTATCGTCATTTCTTATAAATCGCCGTTTCACACGAAAGAAACATGAATTTATCAGTGTGAATAGTTGGAAACAGCGTTTTTCTATGTTTTTGCAAGTTTAAAACAGCAGTTTTATCGTGATTTCACAAAAATCCACCGTTTCGAACGAAAGAAACCTGAATTTATCAGTTTGAATAGTTAAAAACAGCGTTTTTTTTTATGTTTTTGCAAGTTTAAAACAGCAATTTTATCGTCATTTCTCATAAATCGCCGTTTTACACAAAAGAAACATGAATTTATCAGTGTGAATAGTTGGAAACAGCGTTTTTCTATGTTTTTGCAAGTTTAAAACAGCAGTTTTATCGTGATTTCACAAAAATCCACCGTTTCGAACGAAAGAAACCTGAATTTATCAGTTTGAATAGTTAAAAACAGCGTTTTTCAATGTTTTTGCAAGTTTAAAACAGCAATTTTATCGTCATTTCTCATAAATCGCCGTTTCACACGAAAGAAACATGAATTTGTCAGTTTGAATAGTTCAAAACAGCGTTTTACTATGTTTTTGCAAGTTTAAAACAGCAATTTTATCGTCATTTCTCATAAATCGCCGTTTCACACGAAAGAAACATGAATTTGTCAGTTTGAATAGTTCAAAACAGCGTTTTTCTATGTTTTTGCAAGTTTAAAACAGCAATTTTATCGTCATTTCTCATAAACCGCCGTTTCACACGATAAAAACATGAATTTGTCAGTTTGAATAGTTCAAAACAGCGTTTTTCTATGTTTTTGCAAGTTTAAAACAGCAATTTTATCGTCATTTCTTATAAATCGCCGTTTCACACGAAAGAAACATGAATTTATCAGTGTGAATAGTTGGAAACAGCGTTTTTCTATGTTTTTGCAAGTTTAAAACAGCAGTTTTATCGTGATTTCACAAAAATCCACCGTTTCGAACGAAAGAAACCTGAATTTATCAGTTTGAATAGTTAAAAACAGCGTTTTTTTATGTTTTTGCTAGTTTAAAACAGCAATTTTATCGTCATTTCTCATAAATCGCCGTTTTACACAAAAGAAACATGAATTTATCAGTGTGAATAGTTGAAAAACAGCGTTTTTCTATGTTTTTGCAAGTTTAAAACAGCAGTTTTATCGTGATTTCACAAAAATCCACCGTTTCGAACGAAAGAAACCTGAATTTATCAGTTTGAATAGTTAAAAACAGCGTTTTTCAATGTTTTTGCAAGTTTAAAACAGCAATTTTATCGTCATTTCTCATAAATCGCCGTTTTTCTATGTTTTTGCAAGTTTAAAACAGCAGTTTTATCGTCATTTCTCATAAATCGCCGTTTCACACGAAAGAAACATGAATTTATCAGTGTGAATAGTTGGAAACAGCGTTTTTCTATGTTTTTGCAAGTTTAAAACAGCAGTTTTATCGTGATTTCACAAAAATCCACCGTTTCGAACGAAAGAAACCTGAATTTATCAGTTTGAATAGTTAAAAACAGCGTTTTTTTATGTTTTTGCAAGTTTAAAACAGCAATTTTATCGTCATTTCTCATAAATCGCCGTTTCACACAAAAGAAACATGAATTTGTCAGTTTGAATAGTTCAAAACAGCGTTTTTCTATGTTTTTGCAAGTTTAAAACAGCAATTTTATCGTCATTTCTCCTAAATCGCCGTTTCACACGAAAGAAACATGAATTTATCAGTTTGAATCGTTGAAAACAGCGTTTTTATATGCTTTTGCAAGTTTAAAACAGCAATTTTATCGTCATTTCTCATAAATCGCCGTTTCACACAAAAGAAACATGAATTTGTCAGTTTGAATAGTTCAAAACAGCGTTTTTCTATGTTTTTGCAAGTTTAAAACAGCAGTTTTATCGTGATTTCACAAAAATCCACTGTTTCGAACAAAAGAAACCTGAATTTATCAGTTTGAATATTTAAAAACAGCGTTTTTCTATGTTTTTGCAAGTTTAAAACAGCAATTTTATCGTCATTTCTCATAAATCGCCGTTTCACACGAAAGAAACATGAATTTATCAGTTTGAATAGTTGAAAACAGCGTTTTTCTATGTTTTTGCAAGTTTAAAACAGCAATTTTATCGCCATTTCTCATAAATCGCCGTTTCACACGAAAGAAACATGAATTTATCAGTTTGAATAGTTGAAAACAGCGTTTTTCTATGTTTTTGCAAGTTTAAAACAGCAATTTTATCGTCATTTCTCATAAATCGCCGTTTCACACGAAAGAAACATGAATTTATCAGTTTGAATAGTTGAAAACAGCGTTTTTCTATGTTTTTGCAAGTTTAAAACAGCAATTTTATCGTCATTTCTCATAAATCGCCGTTTCACACGAAAGAAACATGAATTTATCAGTTTGAATAGTTCAAAACAGCGTTTTTCTATGTTTTTTCAAGTTTAAAAAAACAGTTTAATCGTGATTTTACAAAAATCCACCGTTTCGAACGAAAGAAACCTGAATTTATCAGTTTAAATAGTTAAAAATAGCGTTTTTTATGTTTTTGCAAGTTTAAAACAGCAATTTTATCGTCATTTCTCATAAATCGCCGTTTTACACGAAAGAAACATGAATTTGTTAGTTTGAATAGTTCAAAACAGCGTTTTTCTATGTTTTTGCAAGTTTAAAACAGCAGTTCAATCGTGATTTCACAAAAATCCACCGTTTCGAACGAAAGAAACCGGAATTTATCAGTTTGAATAGTTAAAACAGCGTTTTTTTATGTTTTTGCAAGTTTAAAACAGTAATTTTAACGTAATTTCACATAAATTTTCGTTTCACACGAAAAAAACATGAATTTATCAGTTTGAATAGTTGGAAACAGCGTTTTTCTATGTTTTTGCAAGTTTAAAACAGCAGTTTTATCGTGATTTCACAAAAATCCACCGTTTCGAACGAAAGAAACCTGAATTTATCAGTTTGAATAGTTAAAAACAACGTTTTTTTTTTATGTTTTTGCAAGTTTAAAACAGCAATATTATCGTCATTTCTCATAAATCGCCGTTTCACACGAAAGAAACATGAATTTGTCAGTTTGAATAGTTCAAAACAGCGTTTTTCTATGTTTTTGCAAGTTTAAAACAGCAATTTTATAGTCATTTCTCATAAATCGCCGTTTCACACGAAAGAAACATGAATTTGTCAGTTTGAATAGTTCAAAACAGCGTTTTACTATGTTTTTGCAAGTTTAAAACAGCAATTTTATCGTCATTTCTCATAAATCGCCGTTTCACACGAAAGAAACATGAATTTGTCAGTTTGAATAGTTCAGAATAGCGTTTTTCTATGTTTTTGCAAGTTTAAAACAGCAATTTTATCGTCATTTCTCATAAATCGCAGTTTCGCACGAAAGAAACCTGAATTTATCAGTTTGAATAGTTAAAAACAGCGTTTTTCTATGTTTTTGCAAGTTTAAAACAGCAATTTTATCGTCATTTCTAATAAATCGCCGTTTCACACGAAAGAAACATGAATTTGTTATTTTGAATAGTTCAAAACAGCGTTTTTCTATGTTTTTGCAAGTTTAAAACAGCAATTTTATCGTCATTTCTCATAAATCGCCGTTTCACACGAAAGAAACATGAATTTGTCAGTTTGAATAGTTCAAAACAGCGTTTTTCTATGTTTTTGCAAGTTTAAAACAGCAATTTTATCGTCATTTCTCATAAATCGCCGTTTCACACGAAAGAAACATGAATTTATCAGTTTAAATAGTTGAAAACAGCGTTTTTATATGTTTTTGCAAGTTTAAAACAGCAATTTTATCGTCATTTCTCATAAATCGCCGTTTCACACAAAAGAAACATGAATTTGTCAGTTTGAATAGTTCAAAACAGCGTTTTTCTATGTTTTTGCAAGTTTAAAACAGCAGTTTTATCGTGATTTCACAAAAATCCACCGTTTCGAACGAAAGAAACCTGAATGTATCAGTTTGAATAGTTAAAAATAGCGTTTTTCTATGTTTTTGCAAGTTTAAAACAGCAATTTTATCGTCATTTCTCATAAATCGCCGTTTCACACGAAAGAAACATGAATTTATCAGTTTGAATAGTTGAAAACAGCGTTTTTCTATGTTTTTGCAAGTTTAAAACAGCAATTTTATCGTCATTTCTCATAAACCGCCGTTTCACACGAAAAAAACATGAATTTGTCAGTTTGAATAGTTCAAAACAGCGTTTTTCTATGTTTTTGCAAGTTTAAAACAGCAATTTTATCGTCAGTTCTCATAAATCGCCGTTTTACACAAAAGAAACATGAATTTATCAGTGTGAATAGTTGGAAACAGCGTTTTTCTATGTTTTTGCAAGTTTAAAACAGCAGTTTTATCGTGATTTCACAAAAATCCACCGTTTCGAACGAAAGAAACCTGAATTTATCAGTTTGAATAGTTAAAAACAGCGTTTTTCTATGTTTTTGCAAGTTTAAAACAGCAATTTTATCGTCATTTCTCATAAATCGCCGTTTCACACGAAAGAAACATGAATTTGTCAGTTTGAATAGTTCAAAACAGCGTTTTACTATGTTTTTGCAAGTTTAAAACAGCAATTTTATCGTCATTTCTCATAAATCGCCGTTTCACACGAAAGAAACATGAATTTGTCAGTTTGAATAGTTCAAAACAGCGTTTTTCTATGTTTTTGCAAGTTTAAAATAGCAGTTTTATTGTGATTTCACAAAAATCCACCGTTTCGAACGAAAGAAACCTGAATTTATCAGTTTGAATAGTTAAAAACAGCGTTTTTCTATGTTTTTGCAAGTTTAAAATAGCAATTTTATCGTCATTTCTCATAAATCGCCGTTTCGCACGAAAGAAACTTGAATTTATCAGTTTGAATAGTTGAAAACAGCGTTTTTCTATGTTTTTGCAAGTTTAAAACAGCAATTTTATCGTCATTTCTCATAAATCGCCGTTTCACACGAAAGAAACATGAATTTGTCAGTTTGAATAGTTCAAAACAGCGTTTTTCTATGTTTTTGCAAGTTTAAAACAGCAGTTTTATCGTCATTTCTCATAAATCGCCGTTTCACACGAAAGAAACATGAATTTATCAGTGTGAAAAGTTGGAAACAGCGTTTTTCTATGTTTTTGCAAGTTTAAAACAGCAGTTTTATCGTGATTTCACAAAAATCCACCGTTTCGAACGAAAGAAACCTGAATTTATCAGTTTGAATAGTTAAAAACAGCGTTTTTTTTATGTTTTTGCAAGTTTAAAACAGCAATTTTATCGTCATTTCTCATAAATCGCCGTTTCACACAAAAGAAACATGAATTTGTCAGTTTGAATAGTTCAAAACAGCGTTTTTCTATGTTTTTGCAAGTTTAAAACAGCAATTTTATCGTCATTTCTCATAAATCGCCGTTTCACACGAAAGAAACATGAATTTATCAGTTTGAATCGTTGAAAACAGCGTTTTTATATGCTTTTGCAAGTTTAAAACAGCAATTTTATCGTCATTTCTCATAAATCGCCGTTTCACACAAAAGAAACATGAATATGTCAGTTTGAATAGTTCAAAACAGCGTTTTTCTATGTTTTTGCAAGTTTAAAACAGCAGTTTTATCGTGATTTCACAAAAATCCACTGTTTCGAACGAAAGAAACCTGAATTTATCAGTTTGAATATTTAAAAACAGCGTTTTTCTATGTTTTTGCAAGTTTAAAACAGCAATTTTATCGTCATTTCTTATAAATCGCCGTTTCACACGAAAGAAACATGAATTTATCAGTTTGAATAGTTGAAAACAGCGTTTTTCTATGTTTTTGCAAGTTTAAAACAGCAATTTTATCGCCATTTCTCATAAATCGCCGTTTCACACGAAAGAAACATGAATTTATCAGTTTGAATAGTTGAAAACAGCGTTTTTCTATGTTTTTGCAAGTTTAAAACAGCAATTTTATCGTCATTTCTCATAAATCGCCGTTTCACACGTAAGAAACATGAATTTATCAGTTTGAATAGTTGAAAACAGCGTTTTTCTATGTTTTTGCAAGTTTAAAACAGCAATTTTATAGTCATTTCTCATAAATCGCCGTTTCACACAAAAGAAACATGAATTTATCAGTTTGAATAGTTCAAAACAGCGTTTTTCTATGTTTTTTCAAGTTTAAAAAAACAGTTTAATCGTGATTTTACAAAAATCCACCGTTTCGAACGAAAGAAACCTGAATTTATCAGTTTAAATAGTTAAAAATAGCGTTTTTTATGTTTTTGCAAGTTTAAAACAGCAATTTTATCGTCATTTCTCATAAATCGCCGTTTTACACGAAAGAAACATGAATTTGTTAGTTTGAATAGTTCTAAACAGCGTTTTTCTATGTTTTTGCAAGTTTAAAACAGCAGTTTAATCGTGATTTCACAAAAATCCACCGTTTCGAACGAAAGAAACCGGAATTTATCAGTTTGAATAGTTAAAACAGAGTTTTTTTTATGTTTTTGCAAGTTTAAAACAGTAATTTTAACGTAATTTCACATAAATTTTCGTTTCACACGAAAGAAACATGAATTTATCAGTTTGAATAGTTGGAAACAGCGTTTTTCTATGTTTTTGCAAGTTTAAAACAGCAGTTTTATCGTGATTTCACAAAAATCCACCGTTTCGAACGAAAGAAACCTGAATTTATCAGTTTAAATAGTTAAAAACAACGTTTTTTTTTATGGTTTTGCAAGTTTAAAACAGCAATATTATCGTCATTTCTCATAAATCGCCGTTTCACACGAAAGAAACATGAATTTGTCAGTTTGAATAGTTCAAAACAGCGTTTTTCTATGTTTTTGCAAGTTTAAAACAGCAATTTTATAGTCATTTCTCATAAATCGCCGTTTCACACGAAAGAAACATGAATTTGTCAGTTTGAATAGTTCAAAACAGCGTTTTACTATGTTTTTGCAAGTTTAAAACAGCAATTTTATCGTCATTTCTCATAAATCGCCGTTTCACACGAAAGAAACATGAATTTGTCAGTTTGAATAGTTCAGAATAGCGTTTTTCTATGTTTTTGCAAGTTTAAAACAGCAATTTTATCGTCATTTCTCATAAATCGCAGTTTCGCACGAAAGAAACCTGAATTTATCAGTTTGAATAGTTAAAAACAGCGTTTTTCTATGTTTTTGCAAGTTTAAAACAGCAATTTTATCGTCATTTCTAATAAATCGCCGTTTCACACGAAAGAAACATGAATTTGTTATTTTGAATAGTTCAAAACAGCGTTTTTCTATGTTTTTGCAAGTTTAAAACAGCAATTTTATCGTCATTTCTCATAAATCGCCGTTTCACACGAAAGAAACATGAACTTGTCAGTTTGAATAGTTCAAAACAGCGTTTTTCTATGTTTTTGCAAGTTTAAAACAGCAAATTTATCGTCATTTCTCATAAATCGCCGTTTCACACGAAAAAAACATGAATTTATCAGTTTGAATAGTTGAAAACAGCGTTTTTATATGTTTTTGCAAGTTTAAAACAGCAATTTTATCGTCATTTCTCATAAATCGACGTTTCACACAAAAGAAACATGAATTTGTCAGTTTGAATAGTTCAAAACAGCGTTTTTCTATGTTTTTGCAAGTTTAAAACAGCAGTTTTATCGTGATTTCACAAAAATCCACCGTTTCGAACGAAAGAAACCTGAATTTATCAGTTTGAATAGTTAAAAATAGCGTTTTTCTATGTTTTTGCAAGTTTAAAACAGCAATTTTATCGTCATTTCTCATAAATCGCCGTTTCACACGAAAGAAACATGAATTTATCAGTTTAAATAGTTGAAAACAGCGTTTTTCTATGTTTTTGCAAGTTTAAAACAGCAATTTTATCGTCATTTCTCATAAACCGCCGTTTCACACGAAAAAAACATGAATTTGTCAGTTTGAATAGTTCAAAACAGCGTTTTTCTATGTTTTTGCAAGTTTAAAACAGCAATTTTATCGTCAGTTCTCATAAATCGCCGTTTTACACAAAAGAAACATGAATTTATCAGTGTGAATAGTTGGAAACAGCGTTTTTCTATGTTTTTGCAAGTTTAAAACAGCAGTTTTATCGTGATTTCACAAAAATCCACCGTTTCGAACGAAAGAAACCTGAATTTATCAGTTTAAATAGTTAAAAACAACGTTTTTTTTTATGGTTTTGCAAGTTTAAAACAGCAATATTATCGTCATTTCTCATAAATCGCCGTTTCACACGAAAGAAACATGAATTTGTCAGTTTGAATAGTTCAAAACAGCGTTTTTCTATGTTTTTGCAAGTTTAAAACAGCAATTTTATAGTCATTTCTCATAAATCGCCGTTTCACACGAAAGAAACATGAATTTGTCAGTTTGAATAGTTCAAAACAGCGTTTTACTATGTTTTTGCAAGTTTAAAACAGCAATTTTATCGTCATTTCTCATAAATCGCCGTTTCACACGAAAGAAACATGAATTTGTCAGTTTGAATAGTTCAGAATAGCGTTTTTCTATGTTTTTGCAAGTTTAAAACAGCAATTTTATCGTCATTTCTCATAAATCGCAGTTTCGCACGAAAGAAACCTGAATTTATCAGTTTGAATAGTTAAAAACAGCGTTTTTCTATGTTTTTGCAAGTTTAAAACAGCAATTTTATCGTCATTTCTAATAAATCGCCGTTTCACACGAAAGAAACATGAATTTGTTATTTTGAATAGTTCAAAACAGCGTTTTTCTATGTTTTTGCAAGTTTAAAACAGCAATTTTATCGTCATTTCTCATAAATCGCCGTTTCACACGAAAGAAACATGAACTTGTCAGTTTGAATAGTTCAAAACAGCGTTTTTCTATGTTTTTGCAAGTTTAAAACAGCAAATTTATCGTCATTTCTCATAAATCGCCGTTTCACACGAAAAAAACATGAATTTATCAGTTTGAATAGTTGAAAACAGCGTTTTTATATGTTTTTGCAAGTTTAAAACAGCAATTTTATCGTCATTTCTCATAAATCGACGTTTCACACAAAAGAAACATGAATTTGTCAGTTTGAATAGTTCAAAACAGCGTTTTTCTATGTTTTTGCAAGTTTAAAACAGCAGTTTTATCGTGATTTCACAAAAATCCACCGTTTCGAACGAAAGAAACCTGAATTTATCAGTTTGAATAGTTAAAAATAGCGTTTTTCTATGTTTTTGCAAGTTTAAAACAGCAATTTTATCGTCATTTCTCATAAATCGCCGTTTCACACGAAAGAAACATGAATTTATCAGTTTAAATAGTTGAAAACAGCGTTTTTCTATGTTTTTGCAAGTTTAAAACAGCAATTTTATCGTCATTTCTCATAAACCGCCGTTTCACACGAAAAAAACATGAATTTGTCAGTTTGAATAGTTCAAAACAGCGTTTTTCTATGTTTTTGCAAGTTTAAAACAGCAATTTTATCGTCAGTTCTCATAAATCGCCGTTTTACACAAAAGAAACATGAATTTATCAGTGTGAATAGTTGGAAACAGCGTTTTTCTATGTTTTTGCAAGTTTAAAACAGCAGTTTTATCGTGATTTCACAAAAATCCACCGTTTCGAACGAAAGAAACCTGAATTTATCAGTTTGAATAGTTAAAAACAGCGTTTTTCTATGTTTTTGCAAGTTTAAAACAGCAATTTTATCGTCATTTCTCATAAATCGCCGTTTCACACGAAAGAAACATGAATTTGTCAGTTTGAATAGTTCAAAACAGCGTTTTACTATGTTTTTGCAAGTTTAAAACAGCAATTTTATCGTCATTTCTCATAAATCGCCGTTTCACACGAAAGAAACATGAATTTGTCAGTTTGAATAGTTCAAAACAGCCTTTTTCTATGTTTTTGCAAGTTTAAAATAGCAGTTTTATTGTGATTTCACAAAAATCCACCGTTTCGAACGAAAGAAACCTGAATTTATCAGTTTGAATAGTTAAAAACAGCGTTTTTCTATGTTTTTGCAAGTTTAAAACAGCAATTTTATCGTCATTTCTCATAAATCGCCGTTTCGCACGAAAGAAACTTGAATTTATCAGTTTGAATAGTTGAAAACAGCGTTTTTCTATGTTTTTGCAAGTTTAAAACAGCAATTTTATCGTCATTTCTCATAAATCGCCGTTTCACACGAAAGAAACATGAATTTGTCAGTTTGAATAGTTCAAAACAGCGTTTTTCTATGTTTTTGCAAGTTTAAAACAGCAGTTTTATCGTCATTTCTCATAAATCGCCGTTTCACACGAAAGAAACATGAATTTATCAGTGTGAATAGTTGGAAACAGCGTTTTTCTATGTTTTTGCAAGTTTAAAACAGCAGTTTTATCGTGATTTCACAAAAATCCACCGTTTCGAACGAAAGAAACCTGAATTTATCAGTTTGAATAGTTAAAAACAGCGTTTTTTTTATGTTTTTGCAAGTTTAAAACAGCAATTTTATCGTCATTTCTCATAAATCGCCGTTTCACACAAAAGAAACATGAATTTGTCAGTTTGAATAGTTCAAAACAGCGTTTTTCTATGTTTTTGCAAGTTTAAAACAGCAATTTTATCGTCATTTCTCATAAATCGCCGTTTCACACGAAAGAAACATGAATTTATCAGTTTGAATCGTTGAAAACAGCGTTTTTATATGCTTTTGCAAGTTTAAAACAGCAATTTTATCGTCATTTCTCATAAATCGCCGTTTCACACAAAAGAAACATGAATATGTCAGTTTGAATAGTTCAAAACAGCGTTTTTCTATGTTTTTGCAAGTTTAAAACAGCAGTTTTATCGTGATTTCAAAAAAATCCACTGTTTCGAACGAAAGAAACCTGAATTTATCAGTTTGAATATTTAAAAACAGCGTTTTTCTATGTTTTTGCAAGTTTAAAACAGCAATTTTATCGTCATTTCTCATAAATCGCCGTTTCACACGAAAGAAACATGAATTTATCAGTTTGAATAGTTGAAAACAGCGTTTTTCTATGTTTTTGCAAGTTTAAAACAGCAATTTTATCGCCATTTCTCATAAATCGCCGTTTCACACGAAAGAAACATGAATTTATCAGTTTGAATAGTTGAAAACAGCGTTTTTCTATGTTTTTGCAAGTTTAAAACAGCAATTTTATCGTCATTTCTCATAAATCGCCGTTTCACACGAAAGAAACATGAATTTATCAGTTTGAATAGTTGAAAACAGCGTTTTTCTATGTTTTTGCAAGTTTAAAACAGCAATTTTATCGTCATTTCTCATAAATCGCCGTTTCACACGAAAGAAACATGAATTTATCAGTTTGAATAGTTCAAAACAGCGTTTTTCTATGTTTTTGCAAGTTTAAAACAGCAGTTTAATCGTGATTTTACAAAAATCCACCGTTTCGAACGAAAGAAACCTGAATTTATCAGTTTAAATAGTTAAAAATAGCGTTTTTTTATGTTTTTGCAAGTTTAAAACAGCAATTTTATCGTCATTTCTCATAAATCGCCGTTTTACACGAAAGAAACATGAATTTGTTAGTTTGTATAGTTCAAAAC
The DNA here is from genome assembly GCA_963942605.1 of Poecilus cupreus. Classification (NCBI taxonomy): domain Eukaryota; kingdom Metazoa; phylum Arthropoda; class Insecta; order Coleoptera; family Carabidae; genus Poecilus; species Poecilus cupreus. Next base: position 178,510 of record CAWWDY010002729.1, on the reverse strand, counting down.
AGCGTTTTTCTATGTTTTTGCAAGTTTAAAACAGCAGTTCAATCGTGATTTCACAAAAATCCACCGTTTCGAACGAAAGAAACCGGAATTTATCAGTTTGAATAGTTAAAAACAGCGTTTTTTTATGTTTTTGCAAGTTTAAAACAGTAATTTTAACGTAATTTCACATAAATTTTCGTTTCACACGAAAGAAACATGAATTTATCAGTTTGAATAGTTGGAAACAGCGTTTTTCTATGTTTTTGCAAGTTTAAAACAGCAGTTTTATCGTAATTTCACAAAAATTCACCGTTTTGAACGAAAGAAACCTGAATTTATCAGTTTGAATAGTTAAAAACAGCGTTTTTTTTATGTTTTATGCAAGTTTAAAACAGCAATTTTATCGTCATTTCTCATAAATCGCCGTTTCACACGAAAGAAACATGAATTTGTCAGTTTGAATAGTTCAAAACAGCGTTTTTCTATGTTTTTGCAAGTTTAAAACAGCAATTTTATCGTTATTTCTCATAAATCGCCGTTTCACACTTAAGAAACATGAATTTGTCAGTTTGAATAGTTCAAAACAGCGTTTTACTATGTTTTTGCAAGTTTAAAACAGCAATTTTATCGTCATTTCTCATAAATCGCCGTTTCACACGAAAGAAACATGAATTTGTCAGTTTGAATAGTTCAAAACAGCGTTTTTCTATGTTTTTGCAAGTTTAAAACAGCAGTTTTATCGTGATTTCACAAAAATCCACCGTTTCGAACGAAAGAAACCTGAATTTATCAGTTTGAATAGTTAAAAACAGCGTTTTTCTATGTTTTTGCAAGTTTAAAACAGCAATTTTATCGTCATTTCTCATAAATCGCCGTTTCACACGAAAGAAACATGAATTTGTCAGTTTGAATAGTTCAAAACAGCGTTTTACTATGTTTTTGCAAGTTTAAAACAGCAATTTTATCGTCATTTCTCATAAATCGCCGTTTCACACGAAAGAAACATGAATTTGTCAGTTTGAATAGTTCAAAACTGCGTTTTTCTATGTTTTTGCAAGTTTAAAACAGCAGTTTTATTGTGATTTCACAAAAATCCACCGTTCGAACGAAAGAAACCTGAATTTATCAGTTTGAATAGTTAAAAACAGCGTTTTTCTATGTTTTTGCAAGTTTAAAACAGCAATTTTATCGTCATTTCTCATAAATCGCCGTTTCGCACGAAAGAAACCTGAATTTATCAGTTTGAATAGTTGAAAACAGCGTTTTTCTATGTTTTTGCAAGTTTAAAACAGCAATTTTATCGTCATTTCTCATAAATCGCCGTTTCACACGAAATAAACATGAATTTGTCAGTTTGAATAGTTCAAAACAGCGTTTTTCTATGTTTTTGCAAGTTTAAAACAGCAGTTTTATCGTGATTTCACAAAAATCCACCGTTTCGAACGAAAGAAACCTGAATTTATCAGTTTGAATAGTTGAAAACAGCGTTTTTCTATGTTTTTGCAAGTTTAAAACAGCAATTTTATCGTCATTTCTCATAAATCGCCGTTTCACACGAAAGAAACATGAATTTTTCAGTTTGAATTGTTCAAAACAGCGTTTTTCTATGTTTTTGCAAGTTTAAAACAGCAATTTTATCGTCATTTCTCATAAATCGCCGTTTTACACAAAAGAAACATGAATTTATCAGTTTGAATAGTTGGAAACAGCGTTTTTCTATGTTTTTGCAAGTTTAAAACAGCAATTTTATCGTCATTTCTCATAAATCGCCGTTTCACACGAAAGAAACATGAATTTGTCAGTTTGAATAGTTCAAAACAGCGTTTTTCTATGTTTTTGCAAGTTTAAAACAGCAATCTTATCGTCATTTCTCATAAATCGCCGTTTCACACGAACGAAACATGAATTTATCAGTTTGAATAGTTGAAAACAGCGTTTTTCTATGTTTTTGCAAGTTTAAAACAGCAATTTTATCGTCATTTCTCATAAATCGCCGTTTCACAAGAAAGAAACATGAATTTGTCAGTTTGAATAGTTCAAAACAGCGTTTTTCTATGTTTTTGCAAGTTTAAAACAGCAATCTTATCGTCATTTCTCATAAATCGCCGTTTCACACGAACGAAACATGAATTTATCAGTTTGAATAGTTGAAAACAGCGTTTTTCTATGTTTTTGCAAGTTTAAAACAGCAATTTTATCGTCATTTCTCATAAATCGCCGTTTCACACGAAAGAAACATGAATTTGTCAGTTTGAATAGTTCAAAACAGCGTTTTTCTATGTTTTTGCAAGTTTAAAACAGCAGTTTTATCGTGATTTCACAAAAATCCACCGTTTCGAACGAAAGAAACCTGAATTTATCAGTTTGAATAGTTAAAAACAGCGTTTTTCTATGTTTTTGCAAGTTTAAAACAGCAATTTTATCGTCATTTCTCATAAATCGCCGTTTCACACGAAAGAAACATGAATTTGTCAGTTTGAATAGTTCAAAACAGCGTTTTACTATGTTTTTGCAAGTTTAAAACAGCAATTTTATCGTCATTTCTCATAAATCGCCGTTTCACACGAAAGAAACATGAATTTGTCAGTTTGAATAGTTCAAAACAGCGTTTTTCTATGTTTTTGCAAATTTAAAACAGCAGTTTTATCGTGATTTCACAAAAATCCACCGTTTCGAACAAATGAAACCTGAATTTTTCAGTTTGAATAGTTGAAAACAGCGTTTTTCTATGTTTTTGCAAGTTTAAAACAACAATTTTATCGTCATTTCTCATAAATTGCCGTTTCACACGAAAGAAACATGAATTTGTCAGTTTGAATAGTTCAAAACAGCGTTTTTCTATGTTTTTGCAAGGTTAAAACAGCAATTTTATCGTCATTTCTCAAAAATCGCCGTTTCACACGAAAGAAACATGAATTTGTCAGTTTGAATAGTTCAAAACAGCGTTTTTATATGTTTTTGCAAGTTTAAAACAGCAATTTTATCGTCATTTCTCATAAATCGCCGTTTCACACGAAAGAAACATGAATTTATCAGTTTGAATAGTTGAAAACAGCGTTTTTCTGTTTTTGCAAGTTTAAAACCGCAATTTTATCGTCATTTCTCATAAATCGCCGTTTCACACGAAAGAAACATGAATTTGTCAGTTTGAATAGTTCAAAACAGCGTTTTTCTATGTTTTTGCAAGTTTAAAACAGCAATTTTATCGTTATTTCTCATAAATCGCCGTTTCACACGAAAGAAGCATGAATTTGTCAGTTTGAATAGTTCAAAACAGCGTTTTACTATGTTTTTGCAAGTTTAAAACAGCAATTTTATCGTCATTTCTCATAAATCGCCGTTTCACACGAAAGAAACATGAATTTGTCAGTTTGAATAGTTAAAAACAGCGTTTTTCTATGTTTTTGCAAGTTTAAAACAGCATTTTTATCGTGATTTAACAAAAATCCACCGTTTCGAACGAAAAAAACCTGAATTTATTAGTTTGAATAGTTAAAAACAGCGTTTTTCTATGTTTTTGCAAGTTTAAAACAGCAATTTTAACGTCATTTCTCATAAATCGCCGTTTCACACGAAACAAACATGAATTTATCAGTTTGAATAGTTCAAAACAGCGTTTTTCTATGATTTTGCAAGTTTAAAACAGCAGTTTAATCGTGATTTCACAAAAATCCACCGTTTCGAACGAAAGAGACCTGAATTTATCAGTTTGAATAGTTAAAAATAGCGTTTTTTTTATGTTTTTGCAAGTTTAAAACAGCAATTTTATCGTCATTTCTCATAAATCGCCGTTTCACACGGAAGAAACATGAATTTGTCAGTTTGAATAGTTCAAAACAGCGTTTTACTATGTTTTTGCAAGTTTAAAACAGCAATTTTATCGTCATTTCTCATAAATCGCCGTTTCACACGAAAGAAACATGAATTTGTCAGTTTGAATAGTTCAAAACTGCGTTTTTCTATGTTTTTGCAAGTTTAAAACAGCAGTTTTATTGTGATTTCACAAAAATCCACCGTTCGAACGAAAGAAACCTGAATTTATCAGTTTGAATAGTTAAAAACAGCGTTTTTCTATGTTTTTGCAAGTTTAAAACAGCAATTTTATCGTCATTTCTCATAAATCGCCGTTTCGCACGAAAGAAACCTTAATTTATCAGTTTGAATAGTTGAAAACAGCGTTTTTCTATGTTTTTGCAAGTTTAAAACAGCAATTTTATCGTCATTTCTCATAAATCGCCGTTTCACACGAAATAAACATGAATTTGTCAGTTTGAATAGTTCAAAACAGCGTTTTTCTATGTTTTTGCAAGTTTAAAACAGCAGTTTTATCGTGATTTCACAAAAATCCACCGTTTCGAACGAAAGAAACCTGAATTTATCAGTTTGAATAGTTGAAAACAGCGTTTTTCTATGTTTTTGCAAGTTTAAAACAGCAATTTTATCGTCATTTCTCATAAATCGCCGTTTCACACGAAAGAAACATGAATTTTTCAGTTTGAATTGTTCAAAACAGCGTTTTTCTATGTTTTTGCAAGTTTAAAACAGCAATTTTATCGTCATTTCTCATAAATCGCCGTTTCACACGAAAGAAACATGAATTTGTCAGTTTGAATAGTTCAAAACAGCGTTTTTCTATGTTTTTGCAAGTTTAAAACAGCAATTTTATCGTCATTTCTCATAAATCGTCGTTTCACACGAAAGAAACATGAATTTATCAGTTTGAATAGTTTAAAACAGCGTTTTTCTATGTTTTTGCAAGTTTAAAACAGCAATTTTATCGTCATTTCTCATAAATCGCCGTTTCACACGAAAGAAACATGAATTTTTCAGTTTGAATAGTTCAAAACAGCGTTTTTCTATGTTTTTGCAAGTTTAAAACAGCAATTTTATCGTCATTTCTCATAAATCGCCGTTTCACACGAAAGAAACATGAATTTGTCAGTTTGAATAGTTCAAAACAGCGTTTTTCTATGTTTTTGCAAGTTTAAAACAGCAGTTTTATCGTGATTTCACAAAAATCCACTGTTTCGAACGAAAGAAACCTGAATTTATCAGTTTGAATAGTTAAAAACAGCGTTTTTCTATGTTTTTGCAAGTTTAAAACAGCAATTTTAACGTCATTTCTCATAAATCGCCGTTTCACACAAAAGAAACATGAATTTATCAGTTTGAATAGTTGGAAACAGCGTTTTTCTATGTTTTTGCAAGTTTAAAACAGCAATTTTATCGTCATTTCTCATAAATCGCCGTTTCACACGAAAGAAACATGAATTTTTCAGTTTGAATAGTTCAAAACAGCGTTTTTCTATGTTTTTGCAAGTTTAAAACAGCAATTTTATCGTCATTTCTCATAAATCGCCGTTTCACACGAAAGAAACATGAATTTGTCAGTTTGAATAGTTCAAAACTGCGTTTTTCTATGTTTTTGCAAGTTTAAAACAGCAGTTTTATTGTGATTTCACAAAAATCCACCGTTCGAACGAAAGAAACCTGAATTTATCAGTTTGAATAGTTAAAAACAGCGTTTTTCTATGTTTTTGCAAGTTTAAAACAGCAATTTTATCGTCATTTCTCATAAATCGCCGTTTCGCACGAAAGAAACCTTAATTTATCAGTTTGAATAGTTGAAAACAGCGTTTTTCTATGTTTTTGCAAGTTTAAAACAGCAATTTTATCGTCATTTCTCATAAATCGCCGTTTCACACGAAATAAACATGAATTTGTCAGTTTGAATAGTTCAAAACAGCGTTTTTCTATGTTTTTGCAAGTTTAAAACAGCAGTTTTATCGTGATTTCACAAAAATCCACCGTTTCGAACGAAAGAAACCTGAATTTATCAGTTTGAATAGTTGAAAACAGCGTTTTTCTATGTTTTTGCAAGTTTAAAACAGCAATTTTATCGTCATTTCTCATAAATCGCCGTTTCACACGAAAGAAACATGAATTTTTCAGTTTGAATTGTTCAAAACAGCGTTTTTCTATGTTTTTGCAAGTTTAAAACAGCAATTTTATCGTCATTTCTCATAAATCGCCGTTTCACACGAAAGAAACATGAATTTGTCAGTTTGAATAGTTCAAAACAGCGTTTTTCTATGTTTTTGCAAGTTTAAAACAGCAATTTTATCGTCATTTCTCATAAATCGTCGTTTCACACGAAAGAAACATGAATTTATCAGTTTGAATAGTTTAAAACAGCGTTTTTCTATGTTTTTGCAAGTTTAAAACAGCAATTTTATCGTCATTTCTCATAAATCGCCGTTTCACACGAAAGAAACATGAATTTTTCAGTTTGAATAGTTCAAAACAGCGTTTTTCTATGTTTTTGCAAGTTTAAAACAGCAATTTTATCGTCATTTCTCATAAATCGCCGTTTCACACGAAAGAAACATGAATTTGTCAGTTTGAATAGTTCAAAACAGCGTTTTTCTATGTTTTTGCAAGTTTAAAACAGCAGTTTTATCGTGATTTCACAAAAATCCACTGTTTCGAACGAAAGAAACCTGAATTTATCAGTTTGAATAGTTAAAAACAGCGTTTTTCTATGTTTTTGCAAGTTTAAAACAGCAATTTTAACGTCATTTCTCATAAATCGCCGTTTCACACAAAAGAAACATGAATTTATCAGTTTGAATAGTTGGAAACAGCGTTTTTCTATGTTTTTGCAAGTTTAAAACAGCAATTTTATCGTCATTTCTCATAAATCGCCGTTTCACACGAAAGAAACATGAATTTTTCAGTTTGAATAGTTCAAAACAGCGTTTTTCTATGTTTTTGCAAGTTTAAAACAGCAATTTTATCGTCATTTCTCATAAATCGCCGTTTCACACGAAAGAAACATGAATTTGTCAGTTTGAATAGTTCAAAACTGCGTTTTTCTATGTTTTTGCAAGTTTAAAACAGCAGTTTTATTGTGATTTCACAAAAATCCACCGTTCGAACGAAAGAAACCTGAATTTATCAGTTTGAATAGTTAAAAACAGCGTTTTTCTATGTTTTTGCAAGTTTAAAACAGCAATTTTATCGTCATTTCTCATAAATCGCCGTTTCGCACGAAAGAAACCTGAATTTATCAGTTTGAATAGTTGAAAACAGCGTTTTTCTATGTTTTTGCAAGTTTAAAACAGCAATTTTATCGTCATTTCTCATAAATCGCCGTTTCACACGAAATAAACATGAATTTGTCAGTTTGAATAGTTCAAAACAGCGTTTTTCTATGTTTTTGCAAGTTTAAAACAGCAGTTTTATCGTGATTTCACAAAAATCCACCGTTTCGAACGAAAGAAACCTGAATTTATCAGTTTGAATAGTTGAAAACAGCGTTTTTCTATGTTTTTGCAAGTTTAAAACAGCAATTTTATCGTCATTTCTCATAAATCGCCGTTTCACACGAAAGAAACATGAATTTTTCAGTTTGAATTGTTCAAAACAGCGTTTTTCTATGTTTTTGCAAGTTTAAAACAGCAATTTTATCGTCATTTCTCATAAATCGCCGTTTCACACGAAAGAAACATGAATTTGTCAGTTTGAATAGTTCAAAACAGCGTTTTTCTATGTTTTTGCAAGTTTAAAACAGCAATTTTATCGTCATTTCTCATAAATCGTCGTTTCACACGAAAGAAACATGAATTTATCAGTTTGAATAGTTTAAAACAGCGTTTTTCTATGTTTTTGCAAGTTTAAAACAGCAATTTTATCGTCATTTCTCATAAATCGCCGTTTCACACGAAAGAAACATGAATTTTTCAGTTTGAATAGTTCAAAACAGCGTTTTTCTATGTTTTTGCAAGTTTAAAACAGCAATTTTATCGTCATTTCTCATAAATCGCCGTTTCACACGAAAGAAACATGAATTTGTCAGTTTGAATAGTTCAAAACAGCGTTTTTCTATGTTTTTGCAAGTTTAAAACAGCAGTTTTATCGTGATTTCACAAAAATCCACTGTTTCGAACGAAAGAAACCTGAATTTATCAGTTTGAATAGTTAAAAACAGCGTTTTTCTATGTTTTTGCAAGTTTAAAACAGCAATTTTAACGTCATTTCTCATAAATCGCCGTTTCACACAAAAGAAACATGAATTTATCAGTTTGAATAGTTGGAAACAGCGTTTTTCTATGTTTTTGCAAGTTTAAAACAGCAATTTTATCGTCATTTCTCATAAATCGCCGTTTCACACGAAAGAAACATGAATTTGTCAGTTTGAATAGTTCAAAACAGCGTTTGTCTATGTTTTTGCAAGTTTAAAACAGCAATCTTATCGCCATTTCTCATAAATCGCCGTTTCACACGAACGAAACATGAATTTATCAGTTTGAATAGTTGAAAACAGCGTTTTTCTATGTTTTTGCAAGTTTAAAACAGCAATTTTATCGTCATTTCTCATAAATCGCCGTTTCACACGAAAGAAACATGAATTTGTCAGTTTGAATAGTTCAAAACAGCGTTTTTCTATGTTTTTGCAAGTTTAAAACAGCAATCTTATCGTCATTTCTCATAAATCGCCGTTTCACACGAACGAAACATGAATTTATCAGTTTGAATAGTTGAAAACAGCGTTTTTCTATGTTTTTGCAAGTTTAAAACAGCAATTTTATCGTCATTTCTCATAAATCGCCGTTTCACACGAAAGAAACATGAATTTGTCAGTTTGAATAGTTCAAAACAGCGTTTTTCTATGTTTTTGCAAGTTTAAAACAGCAGTTTTATCGTGATTTCACAAAAATCCACCGTTTCGAACGAAAGAAACCTGAATTTATCAGTTTGAATAGTTAAAAACAGCGTTTTTCTATGTTTTTGCAAGTTTAAAACAGCAATTTTATCGTCATTTCTCATAAATCGCCGTTTCACACGAAAGAAACATGAATTTGTCAGTTTGAATAGTTCAAAACAGCGTTTTACTATGTTTTTGCAAGTTTAAAACAGCAATTTTATCGTCATTTCTCATAAATCGCCGTTTCACACGAAAGAAACATGAATTTGTCAGTTTGAATAGTTCAAAACAGCGTTTTTCTATGTTTTTGCAAGTTTAAAACAGCAGTTTTATCGTGATTTCACAAAAATCCACCGTTTCGAACGAAAGAAACCTGAATTTATCAGTTTGAATAGTTGAAAACAGCGTTTTTCTATGTTTTTGCAAGTTTAAAACAGCAATTTTATCGTCATTTCTCATAAATTGCCGTTTCACACGAAAGAAACATGAATTTGTCAGTTTGAATAGTTCAAAACAGCGTTTTTCTATGTTTTTGCAAGGTTAAAACAGCAATTTTATCGTCATTTCTCAAAAATCGCCGTTTCACACGAAAGAAACATGAATTTGTCAGTTTGAATAGTTCAAAACAGCGTTTTTATATGTTTTTGCAAGTTTAAAACAGCAATTTTATCGTCATTTCTCATAAATCGCCGTTTCACACGAAAGAAACATGAATTTATCAGTTTGAATAGTTGAAAACAGCGTTTTTCTATGTTTTTGCAAGTTTAAAACCGCAATCTTATCGTCATTTCTCATAAATCGCCGTTTCACACGAAAGAAACATGAATTTGTCAGTTTGAATAGTTCAAAACAGCGTTTTTCTATGTTTTTGCAAGTTTAAAACAGCAATTTTATCGTTATTTCTCATAAATCGCCGTTTCACACGAAAGAAGCATGAATTTGTCAGTTTGAATAGTTCAAAACAGCGTTTTACTATGTTTTTGCAAGTTTAAAACAGCAATTTTATCGTCATTTCTCATAAATCGCCGTTTCACACGAAAGAAACATGAATTTGTCAGTTTGAATAGTTAAAAACAGCGTTTTTCTATGTTTTTGCAAGTTTAAAACAGCATTTTTATCGTGATTTAACAAAAATCCACCGTTTCGAACGAAAGAAACCTGAATTTATTAGTTTGAATAGTTAAAAACAGCGTTTTTCTATGTTTTTGCAAGTTTAAAACAGCAATTTTAACGTCATTTCTCATAAATCGCCGTTTCACACGAAACAAACATGAATTTATCAGTTTGAATAGTTCAAAACAGCGTTTTTCTATGATTTTGCAAGTTTAAAACAGCAGTTTAATCGTGATTTCACAAAAATCCACCGTTTCGAACGAAAGAAACCTGAATTTATCAGTTTGAATAGTTAAAAATAGCGTTTTTTTTATGTTTTTGCAAGTTTAAAACAGCAATTTTATCGTCATTTCTCATAAATCGCCGTTTCACACGGAAGAAACATGAATTTGTCAGTTTGAATAGTTCAAAACAGCGTTTTTCTATGTTTTTGCAAGTTTAAAACAGCAATTTTATCGTCATTTCTCATAAATCGCCGTTTCACACGAAAGAAACATGAATTTATCAGTTTGAATAGTTGAAAACAGCGTTTTTCTATGTTTTTGCAAGTTTAAAACAGCAATTTTATCGTCATTTCTCATAAATCGCCGTTTCACACGAAAGAAACATGAATTTGTCAGTTTGAATAGTTCAAAACAGCGTTTTTCTATGTTTTTGCAAGTTTAAAACAGCAATTTTATCGTTATTTCTCATAAATCGCCGTTTCACTCTTAAGAAACATGAATTTGTCAGTTTGAATAGTTCAAAACAGCGTTTTACTATGTTTTTGCAAGTTTAAAACAGCAATTTTATCGTCATTTCTCATAAATCGCCGTTTCACACGAAAGAAACATGAATTTGTCAGTTTGAATAGTTCAAAACAGCGTTTTTCTATGTTTTTGCAAGTTTAAAACAGCAGTTTTATCGTGATTTCACAAAAATCCACCGTTTCGAACGAAAGAAATAAAATAAATAAAATAAAAATAAATATATCATCACGCCTTTTACCCATTGCGGGTGTGGCACTCTGCTTACGCAGATCTCGGTAGGTGATATATTTTTTCGTATGAAGTGCGGTTACCAGCCGTCAACTCATAGCCCCCAAAGATGTTAGTGGAGGGGGAACCACAGGGGTAAATTTAAATTTGTAACTGTCGGCAGTGGGATTCGAACTGAGGATCTCACGATCCACAGTCCGACACGTTACCACGGAGCTATTTACCTGAATTTATCAGTTTGAATAGTTAAAAACAGCGTTTTCTATGTTTTTGCAAGTTTAAAACAGCATTTTTATCGTGATTTAACAAAAATCCACCGTTTCGAACGAAAGAAACCTGAATATATTAGTTTGAATAGTTAAAAACAGCGTTTTTCTATGTTTTTGCAAGTTTAAAACAGCAATTTTAACGTCATTTCTCATAAATTGCCGTTTCACACGAAAGAAACATGAATTTATCAGTTTGAATAGTTCAAAACAGCGTTTTTCTATGTTTTTGCAAGTTTAAAACAGCAGTTTAATCGTGATTTCACAAAAATCCACCGTTTCGAACGAAAGAAACCTGAATTTATCAGTTTGAATAGTTAAAAATAGCGTTTTTTTTATGTTTTTGCAAGTTTAAAACAGCAATTTTATCGTCATTTCTCATAAATCGCCGTTTCACACGGAAGAAACATGAATTTGTCAGTTTGAATAGTTCAAAACAGCGTTTTTCTATGTTTTTGCAAGTTTAAAACAGCAATTTTATCGTCATTTCTCATAAATCGCCGTTTCACACGAAAGAAGCATGAATTTGTCAGTTTGAATAGTTCAAAACAGCGTTTTTCTATGTTTTTGCAAGTTTAAAACAGCAATTTTATCGTTATTTCTCATAAATCACCGTTTCACACTTAAGAAACATGAATTTGTCAGTTTGAATAGTTCAAAACAGCGTTTTACTATGTTTTTGCAAGTTTAAAACAGCAATTTTATCGTCATTTCTCATAAATCGCCGTTTCACACGAAAGAAACATGAATTTGTCAGTTTGAATAGTTCAAAACAGCGTTTTTCTATGTTTTTGCAAGTTTAAAACAGCAGTTTTATCGTGATTTCACAAAAATCCACCGTTTCGAACGAAAGAAACCTGAATTTATCAGTTTGAATAGTTAAAAACAGCGTTTTACTATGTTTTTGCAAGTTTAAAACAGCAATTTTATCGTCATTCCTCATAAATCGCCGTTTCACACGAAAGAAACATGAATTTGTCAGTTTGAATAGTTCAAAACAGCGTTTTTCTATGTTTTTGCAAGTTTAAAACAGCAGTTTAATCGTGATTTCACAAAAATCCGCCGTTTCGAACGAAAGAAACCTGAATTTATCAGTTTGAATAGTTAAAAATAGAGTTTTTTTATGTTTTTGCAAGTTTAAAACAGCAATTTTATCGTCATTTCTCATAAATCGCCGTTTCACACGAAAGAAACATGAATTTGTCAGTTTGAATAGTTCAAAACAGCGTTTTTCTATGTTTTTGCAAGTTTAAAACAGCAATTTTATCGTCATTTCTCATAAATCGCCGTTTCACACGAAAGAAACATGAATTTATCAGTTTGAATAGTTGAAAACAGCGTTTTTCTATGTTTTTGCAAGTTTAAAACAGCAATTTTATCGTCATTTCTCATAAATCGCCGTTTCACACGAAAGAAGCATGAATTTGTCAGTTTGAATAGTTCAAAACAGCGTTTTTCTATGTTTTTGCAAGTTTAAAACAGCAATTTTATCGTTATTTCTCATAAATCACCGTTTCACACTTAAGAAACATGAATTTGTCAGTTTGAATAGTTCAAAACAGCGTTTTACTATGTTTTTGCAAGTTTAAAACAGCAATTTTATCGTCATTTCTCATAAATCGCCGTTTCACACGAAAGAAACATGAAATTGTCAGTTTGAAAGTTCAAAACTGCGTTTTTCTATGTTTTTGCAAGTTTAAAACAGCAGTTTTATTGTGATTTCACAAAAATCCACCGTTTCGAACGAAAGAAACCTGAATTTATCAGTTTAAATAGTTAAAAACAGCGTTTTTCTATGTTTTTGCAAGTTTAAAATAGCAATTTTATCGTCATTTCTCATAAATCGCCGTTTCGCACGAAAGAAACCTGAATTTATCAGTTTGAATAGTTAAAAACAGCGTTTTTCTATGTTTTTGCAATTTTAAAACAGCAATTTTATCGTCATTTCTCATAAATCGCCGTTTCACACGAAAGAAACATGAATTTGTCAGTTTGAATAGTTCAAAACAGGGTTTTTCTATGTTTTTGCAAGTTTAAAACAGCAATTTTATCGTCATTTCTCATAAATCGCCGTTTCACACGAAAGAAACATGAATTTGTCAGTTTGAATAGTTCAAAACAGCGTTTTACTATGTTTTTGCAAGTTTAAAACAGCAATTTTATCGTCATTTCTCATAAATCGCCGTTTCACACGAAAGAAACATGAATTTGTCAGTTTGAATAGTTTATGGGGTAAATAGCTCCGTGATAACGTGTCGGACTGTGGATCGTGAGATCCTCAGTTCGAATCCCACAGCTGACAGTTGCCAATTTACATTTACTACTGTGGTTCCTCCTCAACTAACATCTTTGGGGGCTATGATTTGACGGCTGGTAACCGCACTTCATACGCAAAAATATATCACCTACCGAGATCTGTGTAAGCAGAGTGCCACACCCATAATGGGTAAAAGGCGTGATGATATATTTTTTTTTATTTAAAACAGCGTTTTTCTATGTTTTTGCAAGTTTAAAACAGCAGTTTAATCGTGATTTCACTAAAATCCACCGTTTCGAACGAAAGAAACCTGAATTTATCAGTTTGAATAGTTAAAAACAGCGTTTTTTTATGTTTTTGCAGGTTTAAAACAGCAATTTTATTGTCATTTCTCATAAATCGCCGTTTCACACGAAAGAAACATGAATTTGTCAGTTTGAATAGTTCAAAACAGCGTTTTTCTATGTTTTTGCAAGTTTAAAACAGCAATTTTATCGTTATTTCTCATAAATCACCGTTTCACACTTAAGAAACATGAATTTGTCAGTTTGAATAGTTGAAAACAGCGTTTTTCTATGTTTTTGCAAGTTTAAAACAGCAATTTTATCGTCATTTCTCATAAATCGCCGTTTCACACGAAAGAAACATGAATTTGTCAGTTTGAATAGTTCAAAACAGCGTTTTTCTATGTTTTTGCAAGTTTAAAACAGCAGTTTTATCGTGATTTCACAAAAATCCACCGTTTCGAACGAAAGAAACCTGAATTTATCAGTTTGAATAGTTAAAAACAGCGTTTTTCTATGTTTTTGCAAGTTTAAAACAGCAATTTTATCGTCATTTCTCATAAATCGCCGTTTCACACGAAAGAAACATGAATTTGTCAGTTTGAATAGTTCAAAACAGCGTTTTACTATGTTTTTGCAAGTTTAAAACAGCAATTTTATCGTCATTTCTCATAAATCGCCGTTTCACACGAAAGAAACATGAATTTGTCAGTTTGAATAGTTCAAAACAGCGTTTTTCTATGTTTTTGCAAGTTTAAAACAGCAGTTTTATCGTGATTTCACAAAAATCCACCGTTTCGAACGAAAGAAACCTGAATTTATCAGTTTGAATAGTTGAAAACAGCGTTTTTCTATGTTTTTGCAAGTTTAAAACAGCAATTTTATCGTCATTCCTCATAAATTGCCGTTTCACACGAAAGAAACATGAATTTGTCAGTTTGAATAGTTCAAAACAGCGTTTTTCTATGTTTTTGCAAGGTTAAAACAGCAATTTTATCGTCATTTCTCAAAAATCGCCGTTTCACACGAAAGAAACATGAATTTGTCAGTTTGAATAGTTCAAAACAGCGTTTTTATATGTTTTTGCAAGTTTAAAACAGCAATTTTATCGTCATTTCTCATAAATCGCCGTTTCACACGAAAGAAACATGAATTTATCAGTTTGAATAGTTGAAAACAGCGTTTTTCTATGTTTTTGCAAGTTTAAAACCGTAATTTTATCGTCATTTCTCATAAATCGCCGTTTCACACGAGAGAAACATGAATTTGTCAGTTTGAATAGTTCAAAACAGCGTTTTTCTATGTTTTTGCAAGTTTAAAACAGCAATTTTATCGTTATTTCTCATAAATCGCCGTTTCACACGAAAGAAGCATGAATTTGTCAGTTTGAATAGTTCAAAACAGCGTTTTACTATGTTTTTGCAAGTTTAAAACAGCAATTTTATCGTCATTTCTCATAAATCGCCGTTTCACACGAAAGAAACATGAATTTGTCAGTTTGAATAGTTCAAAACAGCGTTTTACTATGTTTTTGCAAGTTTAAAACAGCAATTTTATCGTCATTTCTCATAAATCGCCGTTTCACACGAAAGAAACATGAATTTGTCAGTTTGAATAGTTCAAAACAGCGTTTTTCTATGTTTTTGCAAGTTTAAAACAGCAGTTTTATCGTGATTTCACAAAAATCCACCGTTTCGAACGAAAGAAACCTGAATTTATCAGTTTGAATAGTTGAAAACAGCGTTTTTCTATGTTTTTGCAAGTTTAAAACAGCAATTTTATCGTCATTTCTCATAAATTGCCGTTTCACACGAAAGAAACATGAATTTGTCAGTTTGAATAGTTCAAAACAGCGTTTTTCTATGTTTTTGCAAGGTTAAAACAGCAATTTTATCGTCATTTCTCAAAAATCGCCGTTTCACACGAAAGAAACATGAATTTGTCAGTTTGAATAGTTCAAAACAGCGTTTTTATATGTTTTTGCAAGTTTAAAACAGCAATTTTATCGTCATTTCTCATAAATCGCCGTTTCACACGAAAGAAACATGAATTTATCAGTTTGAATAGTTGAAAACAGCGTTTTTCTATGTTTTTGCAAGTTTAAAACCGCAATTTTATCGTCATTTCTCATAAATCGCCGTTTCACACGAAAGAAACATGAATTTGTCAGTTTGAATAGTTCAAAACAGCGTTTTTCTATGTTTTTGCAAGTTTAAAACAGCAATTTTATCGTTATTTCTCATAAATCGCCGTTTCACACGAAAGAAGCATGAATTTGTCAGTTTGAATAGTTCAAAACAGCGTTTTACTATGTTTTTGCAAGTTTAAAACAGCAATTTTATCGTCATTTCTCATAAATCGCCGTTTCACACGAAAGAAACATGAATTTGTCAGTTTGAATAGTTAAAAACAGCGTTTTTCTATGTTTTTGCAAGTTTAAAACAGCATTTTTATCGTGATTTAACAAAAATCCACCGTTTCGAACGAAAGAAACCTGAATTTATTAGTTTGAATAGTTAAAAACAGCGTTTTTCTATGTTTTTGCAAGTTTAAAACAGCA
This sequence comes from Poecilus cupreus, assembly GCA_963942605.1. Classification (NCBI taxonomy): domain Eukaryota; kingdom Metazoa; phylum Arthropoda; class Insecta; order Coleoptera; family Carabidae; genus Poecilus; species Poecilus cupreus. The sequence continues at coordinate 162,367 of CAWWDY010002729.1, read as the reverse complement.
ATTTTAACGTCATTTCTCATAAATCGCCGTTTCACACGAAACAAACATGAATTTATCAGTTTGAATAGTTCAAAACAGCGTTTTTCTATGATTTTGCAAGTTTAAAACAGCAGTTTAATCGTGATTTCACAAAAATCCACCGTTTCGAACGAAAGAAACCTGAATTTATCAGTTTGAATAGTTAAAAATAGCGTTTTTTTTATGTTTTTGCAAGTTTAAAACAGCAATTTTATCGTCATTTCTCATAAATCGCCGTTTCACACGGAAGAAACATGAATTTGTCAGTTTGAATAGTTCAAAACAGCGTTTTTCTATGTTTTTGCAAGTTTAAAACAGCAATTTTATCGTTATTTCTCATAAATCGCCGTTTCACTCTTAAGAAACATGAATTTGTCAGTTTGAATAGTTCAAAACAGCGTTTTACTATGTTTTTGCAAGTTTAAAACAGCAATTTTATCGTCATTTCTCATAAATCGCCGTTTCACACGAAAGAAACATGAATTTGTCAGTTTGAATAGTTCAAAACAGCGTTTTTCTATGTTTTTGCAAGTTTAAAACAGCAGTTTTATCGTGATTTCACAAAAATCCACCGTTTCGAACGAAAGAAATAAAATAAATAAAATAAAAATAAATATATCATCACGCCTTTTACCCATTGCGGGTGTGGCACTCTGCTTACGCAGATCTCGGTAGGTGATATATTTTTTCGTATGAAGTGCGGTTACCAGCCGTCAACTCATAGCCCCCAAAGATGTTAGTGGAGGGGGAACCACAGGGGTAAATTTAAATTTGTAACTGTCGGCAGTGGGATTCGAACTGAGGATCTCACGATCCACAGTCCGACACGTTACCACGGAGCTATTTACCTGAATTTATCAGTTTGAATAGTTAAAAACAGCGTTTTTCTATGTTTTTGCAAGTTTAAAACAGCATTTTTATCGTGATTTAACAAAAATCCACCGTTTCGAACGAAAGAAACCTGAATTTATTAGTTTGAATAGTTAAAAACAGCGTTTTTCTATGTTTTTGCAAGTTTAAAACAGCAATTTTAACGTCATTTCTCATAAATTGCCGTTTCACACGAAAGAAACATGAATTTATCAGTTTGAATAGTTCAAAACAGCGTTTTTCTATGTTTTTGCAAGTTTAAAACAGCAGTTTAATCGTGATTTCACAAAAATCCACCGTTTCGAACGAAAGAAACCTGAATTTATCAGTTTGAATAGTTAAAAATAGCGTTTTTTTTATGTTTTTGCAAGTTTAAAACAGCAATTTTATCGTCATTTCTCATAAATCGCCGTTTCACACGGAAGAAACATGAATTTGTCAGTTTGAATAGTTCAAAACAGCGTTTTTCTATGTTTTTGCAAGTTTAAAACAGCAATTTTATCGTCATTTCTCATAAATCGCCGTTTCACACGAAAGAAGCATGAATTTGTCAGTTTGAATAGTTCAAAACAGCGTTTTTCTATGTTTTTGCAAGTTTAAAACAGCAATTTTATCGTTATTTCTCATAAATCACCGTTTCACACTTAAGAAACATGAATTTGTCAGTTTGAATAGTTCAAAACAGCGTTTTACTATGTTTTTGCAAGTTTAAAACAGCAATTTTATCGTCATTTCTCATAAATCGCCGTTTCACACGAAAGAAACATGAATTTGTCAGTTTGAATAGTTCAAAACAGCGTTTTTCTATGTTTTTGCAAGTTTAAAACAGCAGTTTTATCGTGATTTCACAAAAATCCACCGTTTCGAACGAAAGAAACCTGAATTTATCAGTTTGAATAGTTAAAAACAGCGTTTTACTATGTTTTTGCAAGTTTAAAACAGCAATTTTATCGTCATTCCTCATAAATCGCCGTTTCACACGAAAGAAACATGAATTTGTCAGTTTGAATAGTTCAAAACAGCGTTTTTCTATGTTTTTGCAAGTTTAAAACAGCAGTTTAATCGTGATTTCACAAAAATCCGCCGTTTCGAACGAAAGAAACCTGAATTTATCAGTTTGAATAGTTAAAAATAGAGTTTTTTTATGTTTTTGCAAGTTTAAAACAGCAATTTTATCGTCATTTCTCATAAATCGCCGTTTCACACGAAAGAAACATGAATTTGTCAGTTTGAATAGTTCAAAACAGCGTTTTTCTATGTTTTTGCAAGTTTAAAACAGCAATTTTATCGTCATTTCTCATAAATCGCCGTTTCACACGAAAGAAACATGAATTTATCAGTTTGAATAGTTGAAAACAGCGTTTTTCTATGTTTTTGCAAGTTTAAAACAGCAATTTTATCGTCATTTCTCATAAATCGCCGTTTCACACGAAAGAAGCATGAATTTGTCAGTTTGAATAGTTCAAAACAGCGTTTTTCTATGTTTTTGCAAGTTTAAAACAGCAATTTTATCGTTATTTCTCATAAATCACCGTTTCACACTTAAGAAACATGAATTTGTCAGTTTGAATAGTTCAAAACAGCGTTTTACTATGTTTTTGCAAGTTTAAAACAGCAATTTTATCGTCATTTCTCATAAATCGCCGTTTCACACGAAAGAAACATGAAATTGTCAGTTTGAATAGTTCAAAACTGCGTTTTTCTATGTTTTTGCAAGTTTAAAACAGCAGTTTTATTGTGATTTCACAAAAATCCACCGTTTCGAACGAAAGAAACCTGAATTTATCAGTTTAAATAGTTAAAAACAGCGTTTTTCTATGTTTTTGCAAGTTTAAAATAGCAATTTTATCGTCATTTCTCATAAATCGCCGTTTCGCACGAAAGAAACCTGAATTTATCAGTTTGAATAGTTAAAAACAGCGTTTTTCTATGTTTTTGCAAGTTTAAAACAGCAATTTTATCGTCATTTCTCATAAATCGCCGTTTCACACGAAAGAAACATGAATTTGTCAGTTTGAATAGTTCAAAACAGGGTTTTTCTATGTTTTTGCAAGTTTAAAACAGCAATTTTATCGTCATTTCTCATAAATCGCCGTTTCACACGAAAGAAACATGAATTTGTCAGTTTGAATAGTTCAAAACAGCGTTTTACTATGTTTTTGCATTTTAAAACAGCAATTTTATCGTCATTTCTCATAAATCGCCGTTTCACACGAAAGAAACATGAATTTGTCAGTTTGAATAGTTTATGGGGTAAATAGCTCCGTGATAACGTGTCGGACTGTGGATCGTGAGATCCTCAGTTCGAATCCCACAGCTGACAGTTGCCAATTTACATTTACTACTGTGGTTCCTCCTCAACTAACATCTTTGGGGGCTATGATTTGACGGCTGGTAACCGCACTTCATACGCAAAAATATATCACCTACCGAGATCTGTGTAAGCAGAGTGCCACACCCATAATGGGTAAAAGGCGTGATGATATATTTTTTTTTATTTAAAACAGCGTTTTTCTATGTTTTTGTAAGTTTAAAACAGCAGTTTAATCGTGATTTCACTAAAATCCACCGTTTCGAACGAAAGAAACCTGAATTTATCAGTTTGAATAGTTAAAAACAGCGTTTTTTTATGTTTTTGCAGGTTTAAAACAGCAATTTTATTGTCATTTCTCATAAATCGCCGTTTCACACGAAAGAAACATGAATTTGTCAGTTTGAATAGTTCAAAACAGCGTTTTTCTATGTTTTTGCAAGTTTAAAACAGCAATTTTATCGTCATTTCTTATAAATCGCCGTTTCACACGAAAGAAACATGAATTTATCAGTTTGAATAGTTGAAAACAGCGTTTTTCTATGTTTTTGCAAGTTTAAAACAGCAATTTTATCGTCATTTCTCATAAATCGCCGTTTCACACGAAAGAAACATGAATTTGTCAGTTTGAATAGTTCAAAACAGCGTTTTTCTATGTTTTTGCAAGTTTAAAACAGCAATTTTATCGTTATTTCTCATAAATCGCCGTTTCACACGAAAGAAACATGAATTTGTCAGTTTGAATAGTTGAAAACAGCGTTTTTCTATGTTTTTGCAAGTTTAAAACAGCAATTTTATCGTCATTTCTCATAAGTCGCCGTTTCACACGAAAGAAACATGAATTTGTCAGTTTGAATAGTTCAAAACAGCGTTTTTCTATGGTTTTGCAAGTTTAAAACACCAATTTTATCGTCATTTCTCATAAATCGCCGTTTCACACGAAAGAAACATGAATTTGTCAGTTTGAATAGTTCAAAAGAGCGTTTTACTATGTTTTTGCAAGTTTAAAACAGCAATTTTATCGTCATTTCTCATAAATCGCCGTTTCACACGAAAGAAACATGAATTTGTCAGTTTGAATAGTTCAAAACAGCGTTTTTCTATGTTTTTGCAAGTTTAAAACAGCAGTTTTATCGTGATTTCACAAAAATCCACCGTTTCGAACGAAAGAAACCTGAATTTATCAGTTTGAATAGTTAAAAACAGCGTTTTTCTATGTTTTTGCAAGTTTAAAACAGCAATTTTAACGTCATTTCTCATAAATCGCCGTTTCACACGAAAGAAACATGAATTTATCAGTTTGAATAGTTGGAAACAGCGTTTTTCTATGTTTTTGCAAGTTTAAAACAGCAGTTTTATCGTGATTTCACAAAAATCCACCGTTTCGAACGAAAGAAACCTGAATTTATCAGTTAGAATAGTTAAAAACAGCGTTTTTTTTATGTTTTTGCAAGTTTAAAGCAGCAATTTTATCGTCATTTCTCATAAATCGCCGATTCACACGAAAGAAACATGAATTTGTCAGTTTGAATAGTTCAAAACAGCGTTTTTCTATGTTTTTGCAAGTTTAAAACAGCAATTTTATCGTCATTTCTCATAAATCGCCGTTTCACACGAAAGAAACATGAATTTGTCAGTTTGAATAGTTAAAAACAGCGTTTTTCTATGTTTTTGCAAGTTTAAAACAGCATTTTTATCGTGATTTAACAAAAATCCACCGTTTCGAACGAAAGAAACCTGAATTTATTAGTTTGAATAGTTAAAAACAGCGTTTTTCTATGTTTTTGCAAGTTTAAAACAGCAATTTTAACGTCATTTCTCATAAATCGCCGTTTCACACGAAAGAAACATGAATTTATCTGTTTGCATAGTTCAAAACAGCGTTTTTCTATGTTTTTGCAGGTTTAAAACAGCAGTTTAATCGTGATTTCACAAAAATCCACCGTTTCGAACGAAAGAAACCTGAATTTATCAGTTTGAATAGTTAAAAATAGCGTTTTTTTATGTTTTTGCAAGTTTAAAACAGCAATTTTATCGTCATTTCTCATAAATCGCCGTTTCACACGAAAGAAACATGAATTTGTCAGTTTGAATAGTTCAAAACAGCGTTTTTCTATGTTTTTGCAAGTTTAAAACAGCAATTTTATCGTCATTTCTCATAAATCGCCGTTTCACACGAAAGAAACATGAATTTATCAGTTTGAATAGTTGAAAACAGCGTTTTTCTATGTTTTTGCAAGTTTAAAACAGCAATTTTATCGTCATTTCTCATAAATCGCCGTTTCACACGAAAGAAACATGAATTTGTCAGTTTGAATAGTTCAAAACAGCGTTTTACTATGTTTTTGCAAGTTTAAAACAGCAATTTTATCGTCATTTCTCACAAATCGCCGTTTCACACGAAAGAAACATGAATTTGTCAGTTTGAATAGTTCAAAACAGCGTTTTTCTATGTTTTTGCAAGTTTAAAACAGCAGTTTTATCGTGATTTCACAAAAATCCACCGTTTCGAACTAAAGAAACCTGAATTTATCAGTTTGAATAGTTAAAAACAGCGTTTTTCTATGTTTTTGCAAGTTTAAAACAGCAATTTTATCGTCATTTCTCATAAATCGCCGTTTCACACGAAAGAAACATGAATTTGTCAGTTTGAATAGTTCAAAACAGCGTTTTTCTATGTTTTTGCAAGTTTAAAACAGCAGTTTTATTGTGATTTCACAAAAATCCACCGTTTCGAACGAAAGAAACCTGAATTTATCAGTTTGAATAGTTAAAAACAGCGTTTTTTTTATGTTTTTGCAAGTTTAAAACAGCAATTTTATCGTCATTTCTCATAAATCGCCGTTTCGCACAAAAGAAACCTGAATTTATTAGTTTGAATAGTTGAAAACAGCGTTTTTCTATGTTTTTGCAAGTTTAAAACAGCAATTATATCGTCATTTCTCATAAATCGCCGTTTCACACGAAAGAAACATGAATTTGTCAGTTTGAATAGTTCAAAACAGCGTTTTTCTATGTTTTTGCAAGTTTAAAACAGCAGTTTTATCGTGATTTCACAAAAATCCACCGTTTCGAACGAAAGAAACCTGAATTTATCAGTTTGAATAGTTGAAAACAGCGTTTTTCTATGTTTTTGCAAGTTTAAAACAGAAATTTTATCGTCATTTCTCATAAATCGCCGTTTCACACGAAAGAAACATGAATTTGTCAGTTTGAATAGTTCAAAACAGCGTTTTTCTATGTTTTTGCAAGTTTAAAACAGCAATTTTATCGTCATTTCTCATAAATCGCCGTTTCACACGAAAGAAACATGAATTTGTCAGTTTGAATAGTTCAAAACAGCGTTTTTCTATGTTTTTGCAAGTATAAAACAGCAATTTTATCGTCATTTCTCATAAATCGCCGTTTCACACGAAAGAAACATGAATTTGTCAGTTTGAATAGTTCAAAACAGCGTTTTTCTATGTTTTTGCAAGTTTAAAACAGCAGTTTTATCGTGATTTCACAAAAATCCACCGTTTCGAACGAAAGAAACCTGAATTTATCAGTTTGAATAGTTAAAAACAGCGTTTTTCTATGTTTTTGCAAGTTTAAAACAGCAATTTTAACGTCATTTCTCATAAATCGCCGTTTCACACGGAAGAAACATGAATTTATCAGTTTGAATAGTTGGAAACAGCGTTTTTCTATGTTTTTGCAAGTTTAAAACAGCAGTTTTATCGTGATTTCACAAAAATCCACCTTTTCGAACGAAAAAAACCTGAATTTATCAGTTTGAATAGTTAAAAACAACGTTTTTTTATGTTTTTGCAAGTTTAAAACAGCAATTTTATCGTCATTTCTCATAAATCGCCGTTTCACACGAAAGAAACATGAATTTGTCAGTTTGAATAGTTCAAAACAGCGTTTTTCTATGTTTTTGCAAGTTTAAAACAGCAATTTTATCGTCATTTCTCATAAATCGCCGTTTCACACGAAAGAAACATGAATTTATTAGTTTGAATAGTTGAAAACAGCGTTTTTCTATGTTTTTGCAAGTTTAAAACAGCAATTTTATCGTCATTTCTCATAAATCGCCGTTTCACACGAAAGAAACATGTATTTGTCAGTTTGAATAGTTCAAAACAGCGTTTTTCTATGTTTTTGAAAGTTTAAAACAGCAGTTTTATCGTGATTTCACAAAAATCCACCGTTTCGAACGAAAGAAACCTGAATTTATCAGTTTGAATAGTAAAAACAGCGTTTTTCTATGTTTTTGCAAGTTTAAAACAGCAATTTTATCGTCATTTCTCATAAATCGCCGTTTCACACAAAAGAAACATGAATTTGTCAGTTTGAATAGTTCAAAACAGCGTTTTACTATGTTTTTGCAAGTTTAAAACGGCAATTTTATCGTCATTTCTCATAAATCGCCGTTTCACACGAAAGAAACATGAATTTGTCAGTTTGAATAGTCCAAAACAGCGTTTTTCTATGTTTTTGCAAGTTTAAAACAGCAATTTTATCGTCATTTCTCATAAATCGCCGTTTCACACGAAAGAAACATGAATTTATCAGTTTGAATAGTTGAAAACAGCGTTTTTCTATGTTTTTGCAAGTTTAAAACAGCAATTTTATCGTCATTTCTCATAAATCGCCGTTTCACACGAAAGAAACATGAATTTGTCAGTTTGAATAGTTCAAAACAGCGTTTTACTATGTTTTTGCAAGTTTAAAACAGCAATTTTATCGTCATTTCTCACAAATCGCCGTTTCACACGAAAGAAACATGAATTTGTCAGTTTGAATAGTTGAAAACAGCGTTTTTCTATGTTTTTGCAAGTTTAAAACAGAAATTTTATCGTCATTTCTCATAAATCGCCGTTTCACACGAAAGAAACATGAATTTGTCAGTTTGAATAGTTCAAAACAGCGTTTTTCTATGTTTTTGCAAGTTTAAAACAGCAATTTTATCGTCATTTCTCATAAATCGCCGTTTCACACGAAAGAAACATGAATTTGTCAGTTTGAATAGTTCAAAACAGCGTTTTTCTATGTTTTTGCAAGTATAAAACAGCAATTTTATCGTCATTTCTCATAAATCGCCGTTTCACACGAAAGAAACATGAATTTGTCAGTTTGAATAGTTCAAAACAGCGTTTTTCTATGTTTTTGCAAGTTTAAAACAGCAGTTTTATCGTGATTTCACAAAAATCCACCGTTTCGAACGAAAGAAACCTGAATTTATCAGTTTGAATAGTTAAAAACAGCGTTTTTCTATGTTTTTGCAAGTTTAAAACAGCAATTTTAACGTCATTTCTCATAAATCGCCGTTTCACACGGAAGAAACATGAATTTATCAGTTTGAATAGTTGGAAACAGCGTTTTTCTATGTTTTTGCAAGTTTAAAACAGCAGTTTTATCGTGATTTCACAAAAATCCACCTTTTCGAACGAAAAAAACCTGAATTTATCAGTTTGAATAGTTAAAAACAACGTTTTTTTATGTTTTTGCAAGTTTAAAACAGCAATTTTATCGTCATTTCTCATAAATCGCCGTTTCACACGAAAGAAACATGAATTTGTCAGTTTGAATAGTTCAAAACAGCGTTTTTCTATGTTTTTGCAAGTTTAAAACAGCAATTTTATCGTCATTTCTCATAAATCGCCGTTTCACACGAAAGAAACATGAATTTATTAGTTTGAATAGTTGAAAACAGCGTTTTTCTATGTTTTTGCAAGTTTAAAACAGCAATTTTATCGTCATTTCTCATAAATCGCCGTTTCACACGAAAGAAACATGTATTTGTCAGTTTGAATAGTTCAAAACAGCGTTTTTCTATGTTTTTGAAAGTTTAAAACAGCAGTTTTATCGTGATTTCACAAAAATCCACCGTTTCGAACGAAAGAAACCTGAATTTATCAGTTTGAATAGTAAAAACAGCGTTTTTCTATGTTTTTGCAAGTTTAAAACAGCAATTTTATCGTCATTTCTCATAAACCGCCGTTTCACACAAAAGAAACATGAATTTGTCAGTTTGAATAGTTCAAAACAGCGTTTTACTATGTTTTTGCAAGTTTAAAACGGCAATTTTATCGTCATTTCTCATAAATCGCCGTTTCACACGAAAGAAACATGAATTTGTCAGTTTGAATAGTCCAAAACAGCGTTTTTCTATGTTTTTGCAAGTTTAAAACAGCAATTTTATCGTCATTTCTCATAAATCGCCGTTTCACACGAAAGAAACATGAATTTATCAGTTTGAATAGTTGAAAACAGCGTTTTTCTATGTTTTTGCAAGTTTAAAACAGCAATTTTATCGTCATTTCTCATAAATCGCCGTTTCACACGAAAGAAACATGAATTTGTCAGTTTGAATAGTTCAAAACAGCGTTTTACTATGTTTTTGCAAGTTTAAAACAGCAATTTTATCGTCATTTCTCACAAATCGCCGTTTCACACGAAAGAAACATGAATTTGTCAGTTTGAATAGTTCAAAACAGCGTTTTTCTATGTTTTTGCAAGTTTAAAACAGCAGTTTTATCGTGATTTCACAAAAATCCACCGTTTCGAACTAAAGAAACCTGAATTTATCAGTTTGAATAGTTAAAAACAGCGTTTTTCTATGTTTTTGCAAGTTTAAAACAGCAATTTTATCGTCATTTCTCATAAATCGCCGTTTCACACGAAAGAAACATGAATTTGTCAGTTTGAATAGTTCAAAACAGCGTTTTTCTATGTTTTTGCAAGTTTAAAACAGCAGTTTTATTGTGATTTCACAAAAATCCACCGTTTCGAACGAAAGAAACCTGAATTTATCAGTTTGAATAGTTAAAAACAGCGTTTTACTATGTTTTTGCAAGTTTAAAACAGCAATTTTAACGTCATTTCTCATAAATCGCCGTTTCGCACGAAAGGAACCTGAATTTATCAGTTTGAATAGTTGAAAACAGCGTTTTACTATGTTTTTGCAAGTTTAAAACAGCAATTTTAACGTCATTTCTCATAAATCGCCGTTTCACACGAAAGAAACATGAATTTATCAGTTTGAATAGTTGGAAACAGCGTTTTTCTATGTTTTTGCAAGTTTAAAACAGCAGTTTTATCGTGATTTCACAAAAATCCACCGTTTCGAACGAAAGAAACCTGAATTTATCAGTTTGAATAGTTAAAAACAGCGTTTTTTTTATGTTTTTGCAAGTTTAAAACAGCAATTTTATCGTCATTTCTCATAAATCGCCGTTTCGCACGAAAGAAACCTGAATTTATTAGTTTGAATAGTTGAAAACAGCGTTTTTCTATGTTTTTGCAAGTTTAAAACAGCAATTATATCGTCATTTCTCATAAATCGCCGTTTCACACGAAAGAAACATGAATTTGTCAGTTTGAATAGTTCAAAACAGCGTTTTTCTATGTTTTTGCAAGTTTAAAACAGCAGTTTTATCGTGATTTCACAAAAATCCACCGTTTCGAACGAAAGAAACCTGAATTTATCAGTTTGAATAGTTGAAAACAGCGTTTTTCTATGTTTTTGCAAGTTTAAAACAGAAATTTTATCGTCATTTCTCATAAATCGCCGTTTCACACGAAAGAAACATGAATTTGTCAGTTTGAATAGTTCAAAACAGCGTTTTTCTATGTTTTTGCAAGTTTAAAACAGCAATTTTATCGTCATTTCTCATAAATCGCCGTTTCACACGAAAGAAACATGAATTTGTCAGTTTGAATAGTTCAAAACAGCGTTTTTCTATGTTTTTGCAAGTATAAAACAGCAATTTTATCGTCATTTCTCATAAATCGCCGTTTCACACGAAAGAAACATGAATTTGTCAGTTTGAATAGTTCAAAACAGCGTTTTTCTATGTTTTTGCAAGTTTAAAACAGCAGTTTTATCGTGATTTCACAAAAATCCACCGTTTCGAACGAAAGAAGCCTGAATTTATCAGTTTGAATAGTTAAAAACAGCGTTTTTCTATGTTTTTGCAAGTTTAAAACAGCAATTTTAACGTCATTTCTCATAAATCGCCGTTTCACACGGAAGAAACATGAATTTATCAGTTTGAATAGTTGGAAACAGCGTTTTTCTATGTTTTTGCAAGTTTAAAACAGCAGTTTTATCGTGATTTCACAAAAATCCACCTTTTCGAACGAAAAAAACCTGAATTTATCAGTTTGAATAGTTAAAAACAAAGTTTTTTTTATGTTTTTGCAAGTTTAAAACAGCAATTTTATCGTCATTTCTCATAAATCGCCGTTTCACACGAAAGAAACATGAATTTGTCAGTTTGAATAGTTCAAAACAGCGTTTTTCTATGTTTTTGCAAGTTTAAAACAGCAATTTTATCGTCATTTCTCATAAATCGCCGTTTCACACGAAAGAAACATGAATTTATTAGTTTGAATAGTTGAAAACAGCGTTTTTCTATGTTTTTGCAAGTTTAAAACAGCAATTTTTTCGTCATTTCTCATAAATCGCCGTTTCACACGAAAGAAACATGAATTTGTCAGTTTGAATAGTTCAAAACAGCGTTTTTCTATGTTTTTGCAAGTTTAAAACAGCAATTTTATCGTCATTTCTCATAAATCGCCGTTTCACACGAAAGAAACATGTATTTGTCAGTTTGAATAGTTCAAAACAGCGTTTTTCTATGTTTTTGAAAGTTTAAAATAGCAGTTTTATCGTGATTTCACAAAAATCCACCGTTTCGAACGAAAGAAACCTGAATTTATCAGTTTGAATAGTAAAAACAGCGTTTTTCTATGTTTTTGCAAGTTTAAAACAGCAATTTTATCGTCATTTCTCATAAATCGCCGTTTCACACAAAAAAAACATGAATTTGTCAGTTTGAATAGTTCAAAACAGCGTTTTACTATGTTTTTGCAAGTTTAAAACAGCAATTTTATCGTCATTTCTCATAAATCGCCGTTTCACACGAAAGAAACATGAATTTGTCAGTTTGAATAGTTCAAAACAGCGTTTTTCTATGTTTTTGCAAGTTTAAAACAGCAGTTTTATCGTGATTTTACAAAAATCCACCGTTTCGAACGAAAGAAACCTGAATTTATCAGTTTGAATAGTTGAAAACAGCGTTTTTCTATGTTTTTGCAAGTTTAAAACAGCAATTTTATCGTCATTTCTCATAAATTGCCGTTTCACACGAAAGAAACATGAATTTGTCAGTTTGAATAGTTCAAAACAGCGTTTTTCTATGTTTTTGCAAGTTTAAAACAGCAATTTTATCGTCATTTCTCATAAATCGCCGTTTCACACGAAAGAAACATGAATTTGTCAGTTTGAATAGTTCAAAACAGCGTTTTTCTATGTTTTTGCAAGTTTAAAACAGCAATTTTATCGTCATTTCTCATAAATCGTCGTTTCACACGAAAGAAACATGAATTTATCAGTTTGAATAGTTGAAAACAGCGTTTTTCTATGTTTTTGCAAGTTTAAAACAGCAATTTTATCGTCATTTCTCATAAATCGCCGTTTCACACGAAAGAAACATGAATTTGTCAGTTTGAATAGTTCAAAACAGCGTTTTTCTATGTTTTTGCAAGTTTAAAACAGCAATTTTATCGTCATTTCTCATAAATCGCCGTTTCACACGAAAGAAACATGAATTTGTCAGTTTGAATAGTTCAAAACAGCGTTTTTCTATGTTTTTGCAAGTTTAAAACAGCAATTTTATCGTCATTTCTCATAAATCGCCGTTTCGCACGAAAGAAACCTGAATTTATCAGTTTGAATAATTAAAAACAGCGTTTTTCTATGTTTTTGCAAGTTTAAAACAGCAATTTTATCGTCATTTCTCAAAAATCGCCGTTTCACACAAAAGAAACATGAATTTGTCAGTTTGAATAGTTCAAAACAGCGTTTTACTATGTTTTTCCAAGTTTAAAACAGCAATTTTATCGTCATTTCTCATAAATCGCCGTTTCACACGAAAGAAACATGAATTTATCAGTTTGAATAGTTGAAAACAGCGTTTTTCTATGTTTTTGCAAGTTTAAAACAGCAATTTTATCGTCATTTCTCATAAATCGCCGTTTCACACGAAAGAAACATGAATTTATCAGTTTGAATAGTTGAAAACAGCGTTTTTCTATGTTTTTGCAAGTTTAAAACAGCAATTTTATCGTCATTTCTCATAAATCGCCGTTTCACACGAAAGAAACATGAATTTGTCAGTTTGAATAGTTCAAAACAGCGTTTTTCTATGTTTTTGCAAGTTTAAAACAGCAATTTTATCATCATATCTCATAAATCGCCGTTTCACACGAAAGAAACATGAATTTGTCAGTTTGAATAGTTCAAAACAGCGTTTTTCTATGTTTTTGCAAGTTTAAAACAGCAGTTTTATCGTGATTTCACAAAAATCCACCGTTTCGAACGAAAGAAACCTGAATTTATCAGTTTGAATAGTTGAAAACAGCGTTTTTCTATGTTTTTGCAAGTTTAAAACAGCAATTTTATCGTCATTTCTCATAAATCGCCGTTTCACACGAAAGAAACATGAATTTGTCAGTTTGAATAGTTCAAAACAGCGTTTTTCTATGTTTTTGCAAGTTTAAAACAGCAATTTTATCGTCATTTCTCATAAATCGCCGTTTCACACGAAAGAAACATGAATTTGTCAGTTTGAATAGTTCAAAACAGCGTTTTTCTATGTTTTTGCAAGTTTAAAACAGCAATTTTATCGTCATTTCTCATAAATCGCCGTTTCACACGAAAGAAACATGAATTTGTCAGTTTGAATAGTTCAAAACAGCGTTTTTCTATGTTTTTGCAAGTTTAAAACAGCAATTTTATCGTCATTTCTCATAAATCGCCGTTTCGCACGAAAGAAACCTGAATTTATCAGTTTGAATAATTAAAAACAGCGTTTTTCTATGTTTTTGCAAGTTTAAAACAGCAATTTTATCGTCATTTCTCAAAAATCGCCGTTTCACACAAAAGAAACATGAATTTGTCAGTTTGAATAGTTCAAAACAGCGTTTTACTATGTTTTTCCAAGTTTAAAACAGCAATTTTATCGTCATTTCTCATAAATCGCCGTTTCACACGAAAGAAACATGAATTTATCAGTTTGAATAGTTGAAAACAGCGTTTTTCTATGTTTTTGCAAGTTTAAAACAGCAATTTTATCGTCATTTCACATAAATCGCCGTTTCACACGAAAGAAACATGAATTTGTCAGTTTGAATAGTTCAAAACAGCGTTTTTCTATGTTTTTGCAAGTTTAAAACAGCAATTTTATCGTCATATCTCATAAATCGCCGTTTCACACGAAAGAAACATGAATTTGTCAGTTTGAATAGTTCAAAACAGCGTTTTTCTATGTTTTTGCAAGTTTAAAACAGCAGTTTTATCGTGATTTCACAAAAATCCACCGTTTCGAACGAAAGAAACCTGAATTTATCAGTTTGAATAGTTGAAAACAGCGTTTTTCTATGTTTTTGCAAGTTTAAAACAGCAATTTTATCGTCATTTCTCATAAATCGCCGTTTCACACGAAAGAAACATGAATTTGTCAGTTTGAATAGTTCAAAACAGCGTTTTTCTATGTTTTTGCAAGTTTAAAACAGCAATTTTATCGTCATTTCTCATAAATCGCCGTTTCACACGAAAGAAATATGAATTTGTCAGTTTGTATAGTTCAAAACAGCGTTTTTCTATGTTTTTGCAAGTTTAAAACAGCAATTTTATCGTCATTTCTCATAAATCGTCGTTTCACACGAAAGAAACATGAATTTATCAGTTTGAATAGTTTAAAACAGCGTTTTTATATGTTTTTGCAAGTTTAAAACAGCAATTTTATCGTCATTTCTCAGAAATCGCCGTTTCACACAAAAGAAACATGAATTTGTCAGTTTGAATAGTTCAAAACAGCGTTTTTCTATGTTTTTGCAAGTTTAAAACAGCAATATTATCGTCATTTCTCATAAATCGCCGTTTCACACGAAAGAAACATGAATTTGTCAGTTTGAATAGTTCAAAACAGCGTTTTTCTATGTTTCTGCAAGTTTAAAACAGCAGTTTTATCGTGATTTCACAAAAATCCACCGTTTCGAACGAAAGAAACCTGAATTTATCAGTTTGAATAGTTAAAAACAGCGTTTTTCTATGTTTATGCAAGTTTAAAACAGCAATTTTAACGTCATTTCTCATAAATCGCCGTTTCACACGAAAGAAACATGAATTTATCAGTTTGAATAGTTGGAAACAGCGTTTTTCTATGTTTTTGCAAGTTTAAAACAGCAGTTTTATCGTGATTTCACAAAAATCCACCGTTTCGAATGAAAGAAACCTGAATTTATCAGTTTGAATAGTTAAAAACAGCGTTTTTTTTTATGTTTTTGCAAGTTTAAAACAGCAATTTTATCGTCATTTCTCATAAATCGCCGTTTCACACGAAAGAAACATGAATTTGTCAGTTTGAATAGTTCAAAACAGCGTTTTTCTATGTTTTTGCAAGTTTAAAACAGCAATTTTATCGTCATTTCTCATAATTTGCCGTTTCACACGAAAGAAACATGAATTTGTCAGTTTGAATAGTTCAAAACAGCATTTTTATATGTTTTTGCAAGTTTAAAACAGCAGTTTTATCGTGATTTCACAAAAATCCACCGTTTCGAACGTAAGAAACCTGAATGTATCAGTTTGAATAGTTGAAAACAGCGTTTTTCTATGTTTTTGCAAGTTTAAAACAGCAATTTTATCGTCATTTCTCATAAATCGCCGTTTCACACGAAAGAAACATGAATTTGTCAGTTTGAATAGTTCAAAACAGCGTTTTTCTATGTTTTTGCAAGTTTAAAACAGCATTTTTATCGTCATTTCTCATAAATCGCCGTTTCACACGAAAGAAACATGAATTTGTCAGTTTGAATAGTTCAAAACAGCGTTTTTCTATGTTTTTGCAAGTATAAAACAGCAATTTTATCGTCATTTCTCATAAATCGCCGTTTCACACGAAAGAAACATGAATTTGTCAGTTTGAATAGTTCAAAACAGCGTTTTTCTATGTTTTTGCAAGTTTAAAACAGCAGTTTTATCGTGATTTCACAAAAATCCACCGTTTCGAACGAAAGAAACCTGAATTTATCAGTTTGAATAGTTAAAAACAGCGTTTTTCTATGTTTTTGCAAGTTTAAAACAGCAATTTTATCGTCATTTCTCATAAATCGCCGTTTCGCACGAAAGAAACCTGAATTTATCAGTTTGAATAATTAAAAACAGCGTTTTTCTATGTTTTTGCAAGTTTAAAACAGCAATTTTATCGTCATTTCTCAAAAATCGCCGTTTCACACAAAAGAAACATGAATTTGTCAGTTTGAATAGTTCAAAACAGCGTTTTACTATGTTTTTCCAAGTTTAAAACAGCAATTTTATCGTCATTTCTCATAAATCGCCGTTTCACACGAAAGAAACATGAATTTATCAGTTTGAATAGTTGAAAACAGCGTTTTTCTATGTTTTTGCAAGTTTAAAACAGCAATTTTATCGTCATTTCTCATAAATCGCCGTTTCACACGAAAGAAACATGAATTTGTCAGTTTGAATAGTTCAAAACAGCGTTTTTCTATGTTTTTGCAAGTTTAAAACAGCAATTTTATCGTCATATCTCATAAATCGCCGTTTCACACGGAAGAAACATGAATTTGTCAGTTTGAATAGTTCAAAACAGCGTTTTTCTATGTTTTTGCAAGTTTAAAACAGCAGTTTTATCGTGATTTCACAAAAATCCACTGTTTCCAACGAAAGAAACCTGAATTTATCAGTTTGAATAGTTGAAAACAGCGTTTTTCTATGTTTTTGCAAGTTTAAAACAGCAATTTTATCGTCATTTCTCATAAATCGCCGTTTCACACGAAAGAAACATGAATTTGTCAGTTTGAATAGTTCAAAACAGCGTTTTTCTATGTTTTTGCAAGTTTAAAACAGCAATTTTATCGTCATTTCTCATAAATCGCCGTTTCACACGAAAGAAATATGAATTTGTCAGTTTGAATAGTTCAAAACAGCGTTTTCTATGTTTTTGCAAGTTTAAAACAGCAATTTTATCGTCATTTCTCATAAATCGTCGTTTCACACGAAAGAAACATGAATTTATCAGTTTGAATAGTTTAAAACAGCGTTTTTATATGTTTTTGCAAGTTTAAAACAGCAATTTTATCGTCATTTCTCAGAAATCGCCGTTTCACACAAAAGAAACATGAATTTGTCAGTTTGAATAGTTCAAAACAGCGTTTTTCTATGTTTTTGCAAGTTTAAAACAGCAATATTATCGTCATTTCTCATAAATCGCCGTTTCACACGAAAGAAACATGAATTTGTCAGTTTGAATAGTTCAAAACAGCGTTTTTCTATGTTTCTGCAAGTTTAAAACAGCAGTTTTATCGTGATTTCACAAAAATCCACCGTTTCGAACGAAAGAAACCTGAATTTATCAGTTTGAATAGTTAAAAACAGCGTTTTTCTATGTTTATGCAAGTTTAAAACAGCAATTTTAACGTCATTTCTCATAAATCGCCGTTTCACACGAAAGAAACATGAATTTATCAGTTTGAATAGTTGGAAACAGCGTTTTTCTATGTTTTTGCAAGTTTAAAACAGCAGTTTTATCGTGATTTCAGAAAAATCCACCGTTTCGAATGAAAGAAACCTGAATTTATCAGTTTGAATAGTTAAAAACAGCGTTTTTTTTTATGTTTTTGCAAGTTTAAAACAGCAATTTTATCGTCATTTCTCATAAATCGCCGTTTCACACAAAAGAAACATGAATTTGTCAGTTTGAATAGTTCAAAACAGCGTTTTTCTATGTTTTTGCAAGTTTAAAACAGCAATTTTATCGTCATTTCTCATAATTTGCCGTTTCACACGAAAGAAACATGAATTTGTCAGTTTGAATAGTTCAAAACAGCATTTTTATATGTTTTTGCAAGTTTAAAACAGCAGTTTTATCGTGATTTCACAAAAATCCACCGTTTCGAACGAAAGAAACCTGAATTTATCAGTTTGAATAGTTGAAAACAGCGTTTTTCTATGTTTTTGCAAGTTTAAAACAGCAATTTTATCGTCATTTCTCATAAATCGCCGTTTCACACGAAAGAAACATGAATTTGTCAGTTTGAATAGTTCAAAACAGCGTTTTTCTATGTTTTTGCAAGTTTAAAACAGCAATTTTATCGTCATTTCTCATAAATCGCCGTTTCACACGAAAGAAACATGAATTTGTCAGTTTGAATAGTTCAAAACAGCGTTTTTCTATGTTTTTGCAAGTATAAAACAGCAATTTTATCGTCATTTCTCATAAATCGCCGTTTCACACGAAAGAAACATGAATTTGTCAGTTTGAATAGTTCAAAACAGCGTTTTTCTATGTTTTTGCAAGTTTAAAACAGCAGTTTTATTGTGATTTCACAAAAATCCACCGTTTCGAACGAAAGAAACCTGAATTTATCAGTTTGAATAGTTAAAAACAGCGTTTTTCTATGTTTTTGCAAGTTTAAAACAGCAATTTTATCGTCATTTCTCATAAATCGCCGTTTCACACGAAAGAAACATGAATTTGTCAGTTTGAATAGTTCAAAACAGCGTTTTTCTATGTTTTTGCAAGTTTAAAACAGCAATTTTATCGTCATTTCTCATAAATCGTCGTTTCACACGAAAGAAACATGAATTTATCAGTTTGAATAGTTGAAAACAGCGTTTTTCTATGTTTTTGCAAGTTTAAAACAGCAATTTTATCGTCATTTCTCATAAATCGCCGTTTCACACGAAAGAAACATGAATTTGTCAGTTTGAATAGTTCAAAACAGCGTTTTTCTATGTTTTTGCAAGTTTAAAACTGCAATTTTATCGTCATTTCTCATAAATCGCCGTTTCACACGAAAGAAACATGAATTTGTCAGTTTGAATAGTTCAAAACAGCGTTTTTCTATGTTTTTGCAAGTTTAAAACAGCAATTTTATCGTCATTTCTCATAAATCGCCGTTTCGCACGTAAGAAACCTGAATTTATCAGTTTGAATAACTAAAAACAGCGTTTTTCTATGTTTTTGCAAGTTTAAAACAGCAATTTTATCGTCATTTCTCAAAAATCGCCGTTTCACACAAAAGAAACATGAATTTGTCAGTTTGAATAGTTCAAAACAGCGTCTTACTATGTTTTTCCAAGTTTAAAACAGCAATTTTATCGTCATTTCTCATAAATCGCCGTTTTACACGAAAGAAACATGAATTTATCAGTTTGAATAGTTGAAAACAGCGTTTTTCTATGTTTTTGCAAGTTTAAAACAGCAATTTTATCGTCATTTCTTATAAATCGCCGTTTCACACGAAAGAAACATGAATTTATCAGTTCGAATAGTTGAAAACAGCGTTTTTCTATGTTTTTGCAAGTTTAAAACAGCAATTTTATCGTCATTTCTCATAAATCGCCGTTTCACACGAAAGAAACATGAATTTGTCAGTTTGAATAGTTCAAAACAGAGTTTTTCTATGTTTTTGCAAGTTTAAAACAGCAATTTTATCGTCATATCTCATAAATCGCCGTTTCACACGAAAGAAACATGAATTTGTCAGTTTGAATAGTTCAAAACAGCGTTTTTCTATGTTTTTGCAAGTTTAAAACAGCAGTTTTATCGTGATTTCACAAAAATCCACCGTTTCGAACGAAAGAAACCTGAATTTATCAGTTTGAATAGTTGAAAACAGCGTTTTTCTATGATTTTGCAAGTTTAAAACAGCAATTTTATCGTCATTTCTCATAAATCGCCGTTTCACACGAAAGAAACATGAATTTGTCAGTTTGAATAGTTCAAAACAGCGTTTTTCTATGTTTTTGCAAGTTTAAAACAGCAATTTTATTGTCATTTCTCATAAATCATCGTTTCACACGAAAGAAACATGAATTTATCAGTTTGAATAGTTTAAAACAGCGTTTTTATATGTTTTTGCAAGTTTAAAACAGCAATTTTATCGTCATTTCTCATAAATCGCCGTTTCACACAAAAGAAACATGAATTTGTCAGTTTGAATAGTTCAAAACAGCGTTTTTCTATGTTTTTGCAAGTTTAAAACAGCAATATTATCGTCATTTCTCATAAATCGCCGTTTCACACGAAAGAAACATGAATTTGTCAGTTTGAATAGTTCAAAACAGCGTTTTTCTATGTTTCTGCAAGTTTAAAACAGCAGTTTTATCGTGATTTCACAAAAATCCACCGTTTCGAACGAAAGAAACCTGAATTTATCAGTTTGAATAGTTAAAAACAGCGTTTTTCTATGTTTATGCAAGTTTAAAACAGCAATTTTAACGTCATTTCTCATAAATCGCCGTTTCACACGAAAGAAACATGAATTTATCAGTTTGAATAGTTGGAAACAGCGTTTTTCTATGTTTTTGCAAGTTTAAAACAGCAGTTTTATCGTGATTTCACAAAAATCCACCGTTTCGAACGAAAGAAACCTGAATTTATCAGTTTGAATAGTTAAAAACAGCGTTTTTTTTATGTTTTTGCAAGTTTAAAACAGCAATTTTATCGTCATTTCTCATAAATCGCCGTTTCACACGAAAGAAACATGAATTTGTCAGTTTGAATAGTTCAAAACAGCGTTTTTCTATGTTTTTGCAAGTTTAAAACAGCAATTTTATCGTCATTTCTCATAATTTGCCGTTTCACACGAAAGAAACAAGAATTTGTCAGTTTGAGTAGTTCAAAACAGCGTTTTTCTATGTTTTTGCAAGTTTAAAACAGCAGTTTTATCGTGATTTCACAAAAATCCACCGTTTCAAACGAAAGAAACCTGAATTTATCAGTTTGATTAGTTGAAAACAGCGTTTTTCTCTGTTTTTGCAAGTTTAAAACAGCAATTTTATCGTCATTTCTCATAAATCGCCGTTTCACACGAAATAAACATGAATTTGTCAGTTTGAATAGTTCAAAACAGCGTTTTACTATGTTTTTGCAAGTTTAAAACAGCAATTTTATCGTCATTTCTCATAAATCGCCGTTTCACACGAAAGAAACATGAATTTGTCAGTTTGAATAGTTCAAAACAGTGTTTTTCTATGTTTTTGCAAGTTTAAAACAGCAGTTTAATCGTGATTTCACAAAAATCCACCGTTTCAAACGAAAGAAACCTAAATTTATCAGTTTGAATAGTTAAAAACAGCGTTTTTCTATGTTTTTGCAAGTTTAAAACAGCAATTTTATCGTCATTTCTCATAAATCGCCGTTTCGCACGAAAGAAACCTGAATTTATCAGTTTGAATAATTAAAAACAGCGTTTTTCTATGTTTTTGCAAGTTTAAAACAGCAATTTTATCGTCATTTCTTAAAAATCGCCGTTTCACACGAAAGAAACATGAATTTGTCAGTTTGAATAGTTCAAAACAGCGTTTTTCTATGTTTTTGCAAGTTTAAAACAGCAATTTTATCGTCATTTCTCATAAATCGCCGTTTCACACGAAAGAAACATGAATTTGTCAGTTTGAATAGTTCAAAACAGCGTTTTTCTATGTTTTTGCAAGTTTAAAACAGCAATTTTATCGTCATTTCTCATAAATCGCCGTTTCACACGAAAGAAATATGAATTTGTCAGTTTGAATAGTTCAAAACAGCGTTTTTCTATGTTTTTGCAAGTTTAAAACAGCAATTTTATCGTCATTTCTCATAAATCGTCGTTTCACACGAAAGAAACATGAATTTATCAGTTTGAATAGTTTAAAACAGCGTTTTTATATGTTTTTGCAAGTTTAAAACAGCAATTTTATCGTCATTTCTCATAAATCGCCGTTTCACACAAAAGAAACATGAATTTGTCAGTTTGAATAGTTCAAAACAGCGTTTTTCTATGTTTTTGCAAGTTTAAAACAGCAATATTATCGTCATTTCTCATAAATCGCCGTTTCACACGAAAGAAACATGAATTTGTCAGTTTGAATAGTTCAAAACAGCGTTTTTCTATGTTTCTGCAAGTTTAAAACAGCAGTTTTATCGTGATTTCACAAAAATATACCGTTTAGAATGAAAGAAACCTGAATTTATCAGTTTGAATAGTTAAAAACAGCGTTTTTCTATGTTTATGCAAGTTTAAAACAGCAGTTTTATCGTGATTTCACAAAAATCCACCGTTTCGAACGAAAGAAACCTGAATTTATCAGTTTGAATAGTTAAAAACAGCGTTTTTTTTATGTTTTTGCGAGTTTAAAACAGCAATTTTATCGTTATTTCTCATAAATCGCCGTTTCACACGAAAGAAACATGAATTTGTCAGTTTGAATAGTTCAAAACAGCGTTTTTCTATGTTTTTGCAAGTTTAAAACAGCAATTTTATCGTCATTTCTCATAATTTGCCGTTTCACACGAAAGAAACATGAATTTGTCAGTTTGAATAGTTCAAAACAGCGTTTTTTATGTTTTTGCAAGTTTAAAACAGCAGTTTTATCGTAATTTCACAAAAATCCACCGTTTCGAACGAAAGAAACCTGAATTTATCAGTTTGAATAGTTGAAAACAGTGTTTTTCTATGTTTTTGCAAGTTTAAAACAGCAATTTTATCGTCATTTCTCATAAATTGCCGTTTCACACGAAAGAAACATGAATTTGGCAGTTTGAATAGTTCAAAACAGCGTTTTTCTATGTTTTTGCAAGTTTAAAACAGCAATTTTATCGTCATTTCTCATAAATCGCCGTTTCACACGAAAGAAACATGAATTTGTCAGTTTGAATAGTTCAAAACAGCGTTTTTCTATGTTTTTGCAAGTTTAAAACAGCAATTTTATCGTCATTTCTCATAAATCGTCGTTTCACACGAAAGAAACATGAATTTATCAGTTTGAATAGTTGAAAACAGCGTTTTTCTATGTTTTTGCAAGTTTAAAACAGCAATTTTATCGTCATTTCTCATAAATCGCCGTTTCACACGAAAGAAACATGAATTTGTCAGTTTGAATAGTTCAAAACAGCGTTTTTCTATGTTTTTGCAAGTTTAAAACAGCAATTTTATCGTCATTTCTCATAAATCGCCGTTTCACACGAAAGAAACATGAATTTGTCAGTTTGAATAGTTCAAAACAGCGTTTTTCTATGTTTTTGCAAGTTTAAAACAGCAATATTATCGTCATTTCTCATAAATCGCCGTTTCACACGAAAGAAACCTGAATTTATCAGTTTGATTAGTTCAAAACAGCGTTTTTCTCTGTTTTTGCAAGTTTAAAACAGCAATTTTATCGTCATTTCTCATAAATCGCCGTTTCACACGAAATAAACATGAATTTGTCAGTTTGAATAGTTCAAAACAGCGTTTTACTATGTTTTTGCAAGTTTAAAACAGCAATTTTATCGTCATTTCTCATAAATCGCCGTTTCACACGAAAGAAACATGAATTTGTCAGTTTGAATAGTTCAAAACAGCGTTTTTCTATGTTTTTGCAAGTTTAAAACAGCAGTTTTATCGTGATTTCACAAAAATCCACCGTTTCAAACGAAAGAAACCTAAATTTATCAGTTTGAATAGTTAAAAACAGCGTTTTTCTATGTTATGTTTTTGCAAGTTTAAAACAGCAATTTTATCGTCATTTCTCATAAATCGCCGTTTCGCACGAAAGAAACCTGAATTTATCAGTTTGAATAATTAAAAACAGCGTTTTTCTATGTTTTTGCAAGTTTAAAACAGCAATTTTATCGTCATTTCTCAAAAATCGCCGTTTCACACGAAAGAAACATGAATTTGTCAGTTTGAATAGTTCAAAACAGCGTTTTTCTATGTTTTTGCAAGTTTAAAACAGCAATTTTATCGTCATTTCTCATAAATCGCCGTTTCACAAGAAAGAAACATGAATTTGTCAGTTTGAATAGTTCAAAACAGCGTTTTACTATGTTTTTGCAAGTTTAAAACAGCAATTTTATCGTTATTTCTCATAAATCGCCGTTTCACACGAAAGAAACATGAATTTGTCAGTTTGAATAGTTCAAAACAGCGTTTTTCTATGTTTTTGCAAGTTTAAAACAGCAGTTTTATCGTGATTTCACAAAAATCCACCGTTTCGAACGAAAGAAACCTTAATTTATCAGTTTGAATAGTTAAAAACAGCGTTTTTCTATGTTTTTGCAAGTTTAAAACAGCAATTTTATCGTCATTTCTCATAAATCGCCGTTTCACACGAAAGAAACATGAATTTATCAGTTTGAATAGTTGAAAACAGCGTTTTTCTATGTTTTTGCAAGTTTAAAACAGCAATTTTATCGTCATTTCTCATAAATCGCCGTTTCACACAAAAGAAACATGAATTTGTCAGTTTGAATAGTTCAAAACAGCGTTTTTCTATGTTTTTGCAAGTTTAAAACAGCAATTTTATCGTCATATCTTATAAATCAACGTTTCACACGGAAGAAACATGAATTTGTCAGTTTGAATAGTTCAAAACAGCGTTTTACTATGTTTTTGCAAGTTTAAAACAGCAATTTTATCGTCATTTCTCATAAATCGCCGTTTCACACGAAAGAAACATGAATTTGTCAGTTTGAATAGTTCAAAACAGCGTTTTTCTATGTTTTTGCAAGTTTAAAACAGCAATTTTATCGTCATTTCTCATAAATCGCCGTTTCACACAAAAGAAACATGAATTTGTCAGTTTGAATAGTTCAAAACAGCGTTTTTCTATGTTTTTGCAAGTTTAAAACAGCAATTTTATCGTCATTTCTCATAAATCGCCGTTTCACAAGAAAGAAACATGAATTTGTCAGTTTGAATAGTTCAAAACAGCGTTTTACTATGTTTTTGCAAGTTTAAAACAACAATTTTATCGTTATTTCTCATAAATCGCCGTTTCACACGAAAGAAACATTAATTTGTCAGTTTGAATAGTTCAAAACAGCGTTTTTCTATGTTTTTGCAAGTTTAAAACAGCAGTTTTATCGTGATTTCACAAAAATCCACCGTTTCGAACGAAAGAAACCTTAATTTATCAGTTTGAATAGTTAAAAACAGCGTTTTTCTATGTTTTTGCAAGTTTAAAACAGCAATTTTATCGTCATTTCTCATAAATCGCCGTTTCAAACGAAAGAAACATGAATTTGTCAGTTTGAATAGTTCAAAACAGCGTTTTACAATGTTTTTCCAAGTTTAAAACAGCAATTTTATCGTCATTTCTCATAAATCGCCGTTTCACACGAATGAAACATGAATTTATCAGTTTGAATAGTTAAAAACAGCGTTTTTCTATGTTTTTGCAAGTTTAAAACAGCAATTTTATCGTCATTTCTCATAAATCGCCGTTTCACACGAAAGAAACATGAATTTATCAGTTTGAATAGTTCAAAACAGCGTTTTTCTATGTTTTTGCAAGTTTAAAACAGCAATTTTATCGTCATTTCTCATAATTCGCCGTTTCACACGAAAGAAACATGAATTTGTCAGTTTGAATAGTTCAAAACAGCGTTTTTCTATGTTTTTGCAAGTTTAAAACAGCAATTTTATCGTCATATCTCATAAATCGCCGTTTCACACGGAAGAAACATGAATTTGTCAGTTTGAATAGTTCAAAACAGCGTTTTCCTATGTTTTTGCAAGTTTAAAACAGCAATTTTATCGTCATTTCTCATAAATCGCCGTTTCACACGAAAGAAACATGAATTTGTCAGTTTGAATAGTTCAAAACAGCGTTTTTCTATGTTTTTGCAAGTTTAAAACAGCAATTTTATCGTCATTTCTCATAAATCGCCGTTTCACACGAAAGAAACATGAAATTGTCAGTTTGAATAGTTCAAAACAGCGTTTTTCTATGTTTTTGCAAGTTTAAAACAGCAATTTTATCGTCTTTTTTTATAAATCGCAATTTCACACGAAAGAAACATGAATTTATCAGTTTGAATAGTTGAAAACAGCGTTTTTCTATGTTTTTGCAAGTTTAAAACAGCAATTTTATCGTCATTTCTCATAAATCGCCGTTTCACACGAAAGAAACATGAATTTATCAGTTTGAATAGTTCAAAACAGCGTTTTTCTATGTTTTTGCAAGTTTAAAACAGCAATTTTATCGTCATTTCTCATAAATCGCCGTTTCACACGAAAGAAACATGAATTTGTCAGTTTGAATAGTTCAAAACAGCGTTTTTCTATGTTTTTGCAAGTTTAAAACAGCAATTTTATCGTCATATCTCATAAATCGCCGTTTCACACGGAAGAAACATGAATTTGTCAGTTTGAATAGTTCAAAACAGCGTTTTTCTATGTTTTTGCAAGTTTAAAACAGCAGTTTTATCGTGATTTCACAAAAATCCACCGTTTCAAACGAAAGAAACCTAAATTTATCAGTTTGAATAGTTAAAAACAGCGTTTTTCTATGTTTTTGCAAGTTTAAAACAGCAATTTTATCGTCATTTCTCATAAATCGCCGTTTCGCATGAAAGAAACCTGAATTTATCAGTTTGAATAGTTAAAAACAGCGTTTTTATATGTTTTTGCAAGTTTAAAACAGCAATTTTATCGTCATTTCTCATAAATCGCCGTTTCACAAGAAAGAAACAAGAATTTGTCAGTTTGAATAGTTCAAAACAGCGTTTTACTATGTTTTTGCAAGTTTAAAACAGCAATTTTATCGTTATTTCTCATAAATCGCCGTTTCACACGAAAGAAACATGAATTTGTCAGTTTGAATAGTTCAAAACAGCGTTTTTCTATGTTTTTGCAAGTTTAAAACAGCAATTTTATCGTCATATCTTATAAATCAACGTTTCACACGGAAGAAACATGAATTTGTCAGTTTGAATAGTTCAAAACAGCGTTTTACTATGTTTTTGCAAGTTTAAAACAGCAATTTTATCGTCATTTCTCATAAATCGCCGTTTCACACGAAAGAAACATGAATTTGTCAGTTTGAATAGTTCAAAACAGCGTTTTACTATGTTTTTGCAAGTTTAAAACAGCAATTTTATCGTTATTTCTCATAAATCGCCGTTTCACACGAAAGAAACATGAATTTGTCAGTTTGAATAGTTCAAAACAGCGTTTTTCTATGTTTTTGCAAGTTTAAAACAGCAGTTTTATCGTGATTTCACAAAAATCCACCGTTTCGAACGAAAGAAACCTTAATTTATCAGTTTGAATAGTTAAAAACAGCGTTTTTCTATGTTTTTGCAAGTTTAAAACAGCAATTTTATCGTCATTTCTCATAAATCGCCGTTTCAAACGAAAGAAACATGAATTTGTCAGTTTGAATAGTTCAAAACAGCGTTTTACAATGTTTTTCCAAGTTTAAAACAGCAATTTTATCGTCATTTCTCATAAATCGCCGTTTCACACGAATGAAACATGAATTTATCAGTTTGAATAGTTAAAAACAGCGTTTTTCTATGTTTTTGCAAGTTTAAAACAGCAATTTTATCGTCATTTCTCATAAATCGCCGTTTCACACGAAAGAAACATGAATTTATCAGTTTGAATAGTTCAAAACAGCGTTTTTCTATGTTTTTGCAAGTTTAAAACAGCAATTTTATCGTCATTTCTCATAATTCGCCGTTTCACACGAAAGAAACATGAATTTGTCAGTTTGAATAGTTCAAAACAGCGTTTTTCTATGTTTTTGCAAGTTTAAAACAGCAATTTTATCGTCATTTCTCATAAATCGCCGTTTCACACGAAAGAAACATGAAATTGTCAGTTTGAATAGTTCAAAACAGCGTTTTTCTATGTTTTTGCAAGTTTAAAACAGCAATTTTATCGTCTTTTTTTATAAATCGCAATTTCACACGAAAGAAACATGAATTTATCAGTTTGAATAGTTGAAAACAGCGTTTTTCTATGTTTTTGCAAGTTTAAAACAGCAATTTTATCGTCATTTCTCATAAATCGCCGTTTCACACGAAAGAAACATGAATTTATCAGTTTGAATAGTTCAAAACAGCGTTTTTCTATGTTTTTGCAAGTTTAAAACAGCAATTTTATCGTCATTTCTCATAAATCGCCGTTTCACACGAAAGAAACATGAATTTGTCAGTTTGAATAGTTCAAAACAGCGTTTTTCTATGTTTTTGCAAGTTTAAAACAGCAATTTTATCGTCATATCTCATAAATCGCCGTTTCACACGGAAGAAACATGAATTTGTCAGTTTGAATAGTTCAAAACAGCGTTTTTCTATGTTTTTGCAAGTTTAAAACAGCAGTTTTATCGTGATTTCACAAAAATCCACCGTTTCAAACGAAAGAAACCTAAATTTATCAGTTTGAATAGTTAAAAACAGCGTTTTTCTATGTTTTTGCAAGTTTAAAACAGCAATTTTATCGTCATTTCTCATATATCGCCGTTTCGCATGAAAGAAACCTGAATTTATCAGTTTGAATAGTTAAAAACAGCGTTTTTATATGTTTTTGCAAGTTTAAAACAGCAATTTTATCGTCATTTCTCATAAATCGCCGTTTCACAAGAAAGAAACAAGAATTTGTCAGTTTGAATAGTTCAAAACAGCGTTTTACTATGTTTTTGCAAGTTTAAAACAGCAATTTTATCGTTATTTCTCATAAATCGCCGTTTCACACGAAAGAAACATGAATTTGTCAGTTTGAATAGTTCAAAACAGCGTTTTTCTATGTTTTTGCAAGTTTAAAACAGCAGTTTTATCGTGATTTCACAAAAATCCACCGTTTCGAACGAAAGAAACCTTAATTTATCAGTTTGAATAGTTCAAAACAGCGTTTTTCTATGTTTTTGCAAGTTTAAAACAGCAGTTTTATCGTGATTTCACAAAAATCCACCGTTTCGAACGAAAGAAACCTTAATTTATCAGTTTGAATAGTTAAAAACAGCGTTTTTCTATGTTTTTGCAAGTTTAAAACAGCAATTTTATCGTCATTTCTCATAAATCGCCGTTTCACACGAAAGAAACATGAATTTATCAGTTTGAATAGTTGAAAACAGCGTTTTTCTATGTTTTTGCAAGTTTAAAACAGCAATTTTATCGTCATTTCTCATAAATCGCCGTTTCACACGAAAGAAACATGAATTTGTCAGTTTGAATAGTTCAAAACAGCGTTTTTCTATGTTTTTGCAAGTTTAAAACAGCAATTTTATCGTCATATCTTATAAATCAACGTTTCACACGGAAGAAACATGAATTTGTCAGTTTGAATAGTTCAAAACAGCGTTTTACTATGTTTTTGCAAGTTTAAAACAGCAATTTTATCGTCATTTCTCATAAATCGCCGTTTCACACGAAAGAAACATGAATTTGTCAGTTTGAATAGTTCAAAACAGCGTTTTTCTATGTTTTTGCAAGTTTAAAACAGCAATTTTATCGTCATTTCTCATAAATCGCCGTTTCACACGAAAGAAACATGAATTTGTCAGTTTGAATAGTTCAAAACAGCGTTTTTCTATGTTTTTGCAAGTTTAAAACAGCAATTTTATCGTCATTTCTCATAAATCGTCGTTTCACACGAAAGAAACATGAATTTATCAGTTTGAATAGTTGAAAACAGCGTTTTTCTATGTTTTTGCAAGTTTAAAACAGCAATTATATCGTCATTTCTCATAAATCGCCGTTTCACACGAAAGAAACATGAATTTGTCAGATGGAATAGTTCAAAACAGCGTTTTTCTATGTTTTTGCAAGTTTAAAACAGCAATTTTATCGTCATTTCTCATAAATCGCCGTTTCACACGGAAGAAACATGAATTTTTCAGTTTGAATAGTTCAAAACAGCGTTTTTCTATGTTTTTGCAAGTTTAAAACAGCAATTTTATCGTCATTTCTCATAAATCGCCGTTTCACACGAAAGAAACATGAAATTGTCAGTTTGAATAGTTCAAAACAGCGTTTTTCTATGTTTTTGCAAGTTTAAAACAGCAATTTTATCGTCTTTTCTCATAAATCGCAATTTCACACGAAAGAAACATGAATTTATCAGTTTGAATAGTTCAAAACAACGTTTTTCTATGTTTTTGCACGTTTAAAACAGCAGTTTTATCGTGATTTCACAAAAATCCACCGTTTCGAACGAAAGAAATCTGAATTTATCAGTTTGAATAGTTAAAAACTGCGTTTTTCTATGTTTTTGCAAATTTAAAACAGCAATTTTATCGTCATTTCTCATAAATCGCAGTTTCGCACGGAAGAAACCTGAATTTATCAGTTTGAATAGTTAAAAACAGCGTTTTTCTATGTTTTTGCAAGTTTAAAACAGCAATTTTATCGTCATTTCTTATAAATCGCCGTTTCACACGAAAGAAACATGAATTTGTCAGTTTGAATAGTTCAAAACAGCGTTTTTCTATGTTTTTGCAAGTTTAAAACAGCAGTTTTATCGTGATTTCACAAAAATCCACCGTTTCGAACGAAAGAAACCTGAATTTATCAGTTTGAATAGTTAAAAACAGCGTTTTTCTATGTTTTTGCAAGTTTAAAACAGCAATTTTATCGTCATTTCTCATAAATCGCCGTTTCGCACGAAAGAAACCTGAATTTATCAGTTTGAATAGTTAAAAACAGCGTTTTTCTATGTTTTTGCAAGTTTAAAACAGCAATTTTATCGTCATTTCTCATAAATCGCCGTTTCACACGAAAGAAACATGAATTTGTCAGTTTGAGTAGTTCAAAACAGCATTTTTCTAGGTTTTTGCAAGTTTAAAACAGCAATTTTATCGTCATTTCTCATAAATCGCCGTTTCACACGAAAGAAACATGAATTTGTCAGTTTGAATAGTTCAAAACAGCGTTTTACTATGTTTTTGCAAGTTTAAAACAGCAATTTTATCGTCATTTCTCATAAATCGCCGTTTCACACGAAAGAAACATGAATTTGTCAGTTTGAATAGTTCAAAACAGCGTTTTTCTATGTTTTTGCAAGTTTAAAACAGCAATTTTATCGTCTTTTCTCATAAATCGCCGTTTCACACGAAAGAAACATGAATTTATCAGTTTGAATAGTTGAAAACAGCGTTTTTCTATGTTTTTGCAAGTTTAAAACAGCAATTTTATCGTCATTTCTCATAAATTACCGTTTCACACGAAAGAAACATGAATTTGTCAGTTTGAATAGTTCAAAACAGCGTTTTTCTATGTTTTTGCAAGTTTAAAACAGCAATTTTATCGTCATTTCTCATAAATCGCCGTTTCACACGAAAGAAACATGAATGTGTCAGTTTGAGTAGTTCAAAACAGCGTTTTTCTATGTTTTTGCAAATTTAAAACAGCAGTTTTATCGTGATTTCACAAAAATCCACTGTTTCGAACGAAAGAAACCTGAATTTATCAGTTTGAATAGTTAAAAACAGCGTTTTTCTATGTTTTTGCAAGTTTAAAACAGCAATTTTATCGTCATTTCTCATAAATCGCCGTTTCACACGAAAGAAACATGAATTTGTCAGTTTGAATAGTTCAAAACAGCGTTTTACTATGTTTTTGCAAGTTTAAAACAGCAATTTTATCGTCATTTCTCATAAATCGCCGTTTCACACGAAAGAAACATGAATTTATCAGTTTGAATAGTTGAAAACAGCGTTTTTCTATGTTTTTGCAAGTTAAAAACAGCAATTTTATCGTCATTTCTCATAAATCGCCGTTTCACACGAAAGAAACATGAATTTATCAGTTTGAATAGTTGAAAACAGCGTTTTTCTATGTTTTTGCAAGTTTAAAACAGCAATTTTATCGTCATTTCTCATAAATCGCCGTTTCACACGAAAGAAACATGAATTTGTCAGTTTGAATAGTTCAAAACAGCGTTTTTCTATGTTTTTGCAAGTTTAAAACAACAATTTTATCGTCATTTCTCATAAATCGCCGTTTCACACGAAAGAAACATGAATTTGTCAGTTTGAATAGTTCAAAACAGCGTTTTCTATGTTTTTGCAAGTTTAAAACAGCAGTTTTATCGTGATTTCACAAAAATCCACCGTTTCGAACGAAAGAAACCTGAATTTATCAGTTTAAATAGTTGAAAACAGCGTTTTTCTATGTTTTTGCAAGTTTAAAACAGCAATTTTATCGTCATTTCTCATAAATCGCCGTTTCACACGAAAGAAACATGAATTTGTCAGTTTGAATATTTCAAAACTGGGTTTTTCTATGTTTTTGCAAGTTTAAAACAGCAATTTTATCGTCATTTTTCATAAATCGCCGTTTCACACGAAAGAAACATGAATTTGTCAGTTTGAATAGTTCAAAACAGCGTTTTACTATGTTTTTGCAAGTTTAAAACAGCAATTTTATCGTCATATCTCATAAATCGCCGTTTCACACGAAAAAAACATGAATTTGTCAGTTTGAATAGTTCTAAACAGCGTTTTTCTATGTTTTTGCAAGTTTAAAACAGCAGTTTTATCGTGATTTCACAAAAATATACCGTTTCGAACGAAAGAAACCTGAATTTATCAGTTAGAATAGTTAAAAACAGCGTTTTTCTATGTTTTTGCAAGTTTAAAACAGCAATTTTATCGTCATTTCTCATAAATCGCCGTTTCACACGAAAGAAACATGAATTTGTCAGTTTGAATAGTTCAAAACAGCGTTTTACTATGTTTTTGCAAGTTTAAAACAGCAATTTTATCGTCATTTCTCATAAATCGCCGTTTCACACGAAAGAAACATGAATTTGTCAGTTTGAATAGTTCAAAACAGCGTTTTACTATGTTTTTGCAAGTTTAAAACAGCAATTTTATCGTCATTTCTTATAAATCGCCGTTTCACACGAAAGAAACATGAATTTATCAGTTTGAATAGTTGAAAACAGCGTTTTTCTATGTTTTTGCAAGTTTAAAACAGCAATTTTATCGTCATTTCTCATAAATCGCCGTTTCACACGAAAGAAACATGAATTTATCAGTTTGAATAGTTGAAAACAGCGTTTTTCTATGTTTTTGCAAGTTTAAAACAGCAATTTTATCGTCATTTCTCATAAATCGCCGTTTCACACGAAAGAAACATGAATTTGTCAGTTTGAATAGTTCAAAACAGCGTTTTTCTATGTTTTTGCAAGTTTAAAACAGCAATTTTATCGTCATTTCTCATAAATCGCCGTTTCACACGAAAGAAACATGAATTTGTCAGTTTGAATAGTTCAAAACAGCGTTTTCTATGTTTTTGCAAGTTTAAAACAACAGTTTTATCGTGATTTCACAAAAATCCACCGTTTCGAACGAAAGAAACCTGAATTTATCAGTTTAAATAGTTGAAAACAGCGTTTTTCTATGTTTTTGCAAGTTTAAAACAGCAATTTTATCGTCATTTCTCATAAATCGCCGTTTCACACGAAAGAAACATGAATTTGTCAGTTTGAATAGTTCAAAACTGCGTTTTTCTATGTTTTTGCAAGTTTAAAACAGCAATTTTATCGTCATTTTTCATAAATCGCCGTTTCACACGAAAGAAACATGAATTTGTCAGTTTGAATAGTTCAAAACAGCGTTTTACTATGTTTTTGCAAGTTTAAAACAGCAATTTTATCGTCATATCTCATAAATCGCCGTTTCACATGAAAGAAACATGAATTTGTCAGTTTGAATAGTTCAAAACAGCGTTTTTCTATGTTTTTGCAAGTTTAAAACAGCAGTTTTATCGTGATTTCACAAAAATCCACCGTTTCGAACGAAAGAAACCTGATTTTATGAATTAGAATAGTTAAAAACAGCGTTTTTCTATGTTTTTGCAAGTTTAAAACAGCAATTTTATCGTCATTTCTCATAAATCGCCGTTTCACACGAAAGAAACATGAATTTGTCAGTTTGAATAGTTCAAAACAGCGTTTTACTATGTTTTTGCAAGTTTAAAACAGCAATTTTATCGTCATTTCTCATAAATCGCCGTTTCACACGAAAGAAACATGAATTTATCAGTTTGAATAGTTGAAAACAGCGTTTTTCTATGTTTTTGCACGTTTAAAACAGCAATTTTATCGTCATTTCTCATAAATCGCCGTTTCACACGAAAGAAACATGAATTTATCAGTTTGAATAGTTGAAAACAGCGTTTTTCTATGTTTTTTCAAGTTTAAAACAGCAATTTTATCGTCATTTCTCATAAATCGCCGTTTCACACGAAAGAAACATGAATTTATCAGTTTGAATAGTTGAAAACAGCGTTTTTCTATGTTTTTGCAAGTTTAAAACAGCAATTTTATCGTCATTTCTCATAAATCGCCGTTTCACACGAAAGAAACATGAATTTGTCAGTTTGAATAGTTCAAAACAGCGTTTTTCTATGTTTTTGCAAGTTTCAAACAGCAATTTTATCGTCATTTCTCATAAATCGCCGTTTCACACGAAAGAAACATGAATTTGTCAGTTTGAATAGTTCAAAACAGCGTTTTTCTATGTTTTTGCAAGTATAAACAGCAGTTTTATCGTGATTTCACAAAAATCCACCGTTTCGAACAAAAGAAACCTGAATTTATCAGTTTGAATAGTTAAAAACAGCGTTTTTCTATGTTTTTGCAAGTTTAAAACGGCAATTTTAACGTCATTTCTCACAAATCGCCGTTTCACACGAAAGAAACTTGAATTTATCAGTTTGAATAGTTGGAAACAGCGTTTTTCTATGTTTTTGCAAGTTTAAAACAGCAGTTTTATCGTGATTTCACTAAAATCCACCGTTTCGAACGAAAGAAACCTGTATTTATCAGTTTGAATAATTAAAAACAGCGTTTTTTTATGTTTTTGCAAGTTTAAAACAGCAATTTTATCATCATTTCTCATAAATCGCCGTTTCACACGAAAGAAACATGAATTTGTCAGTTTGGATAGTTCAAAACAGCGTTTTTCTATGTTTTTGCAAGTTTAAAACAGCAATTTTATCGTCATTTCTCATAAATCGCCGTTTCACACGAAAGAAACATGAATTTATCAGTTTGAATAGTTGAAAACAGCGTTTTTCTATGTTTTTGCAAGTTTAAAACAGCAATTTTATCGTCATTTCTCATAAATCGCCGTTTCACACGAAGGAAACATGAATTTGTCAGTTTGAATAGTTCAAAACAGCGTTTTTCTATGTTTTTGCAAGTTTAAAACAGCAATTTTATCGTCATTTCTCATAAATCGCCGTTTCACACGAAAGAAACATGAATATGTCAGTTTGAATAGTTCAAAACAGCGTTTTACTATGTTTTTGCAAGTTTAAAACAGCAATTTTATCGTCATTTCTCATAAATCGCCGTTTCACACGGAAGAAACATGAATTTGTCAGTTTGAATAGTTCAAAACAGCGTTTTTCTATGTTTTTGCAAGTTTAAAACAGCAGTTTTATCGTGATTTCACAAAAATCCACCGTTTCGAACGAAAGAAACCTGAATTTATCAGTTTGAATAGTTAAAAACAGCGTTTTTCTATGTTTTTGCAAGTTTAAAACAGCAATTTTATCGTCATTTCTCATAAATCGCCGTTTCACACGAAAGAAACATGAATTTGTCAGTTTGAGTAGTTCAAAACAGCGTTTTACTATGTTTTTGCAAGTTTAAAACAGCAATTTAATCGTCATTTCTCATAAATCGCCGTTTTACACGAAAGAAACATGAATTTGTCAGTTTTAATAGTTCAAAACAGCGTTTTTCTATGTTTTTGCAAGTTTAAAACAGCAGTTTTATTGTGATTTCACAAAAATCCACCGTTTTGAACAAAAGAATCCTGAATTTATCAGTTTGAATAGTTAAAAACAGCGTTTTTCTATGTTTATGCAAGTTTAAAACAGCAATTTTATCGTCATTTCTCATAAATCGCCGTTTCGCACGAAAGAAACCTGAATTTATCAGTTTGAATAGTTAAAAACAGCGTTTTTCTATGTTTTTGCAAGTATAAAACAGCAATTTTAGCGTCATTTCTCATAAATCGCCGTTTCAAACGAAAGAAACATGAATTTGTCAGTTTGAATAGTTCAAAACAGCGTTTTACTATGTTTTTGCAAGTTTAAAACAGCAATTTTATCGTCATTTCTCATAAATCGCCGTTTCACACGAAAGAAACATGAATTTGTCAAGTTGAATAGTTCAAAACAGCGTTTTTCTATGTTTTCTAAAGTTTAAAACAGCAGTTTTATCGTGATTTCACAAAAATCCACCGTTTCAAACGAAAGAAACTTGAATTTATCAGTTTGAATAGTTAAAAACAGCGTTTTTCTATGTTTTTGCAAGTTTAAAACAGCAATTTTATCGTCATATCTCATAAATCGCCGTTTCACACGGAAGAAACATGAATTTGTCAGTTTGAATAGTTCAAAACAGCGTTTTACTATGTTTTTGCATGTTTAAAACAGCAATTTTATCGTCATTTCTCATAAATCGCCGTTTCACACGAAAGAAACATGAATTTATCAGTTTGAATAGTTGAAAACAGCGTTTTTCTATGTTTTTGCAAGTTTAAAACAGCAATTTTATCGTCTTTTCTCATAAATCGCCGTTTCACACGAAAGAAACATGAATTTATCAGTTTGAATAGTTGAAAACAGCGTTTTTCTATGTTTTTGCAAGTTTAAAACAGCAATTTTATCGTCATTTCTCATAAATCGCCGTTTCACACGAAGGAAACATGAATTTGTCAGTTTGAATAGTTCAAAACAGCGTTTTTCTATGTTTTTGCAAGTTTAAAACAGCAATTTTATCGTCATTTCTCATAAATCGCCGTTTCACATGAAAGAAACATGAATTTGTCAGTTTGAATAGTTCAAAACAGCGTTTTTCTATGTTTTTGCAAATTTAAAACAGCAGTTTTATCGTGATTTTACAAAAATCCACCGTTTCGAACGAAAGAAACCTGAATTTATCAGTTTGAATAGTTAAAAACTGCGTTTTTCTATGTTTTTGCAAGTTTAAAACAGCAATTTTAACGTCATTTCTCATAAATCGCCGTTTCACACGAAAGAAACATGAATTTATCAGTTTGAATAGTTGGAAACAGCGTTTTTCTATGTTTTTGCAAGTTTAAAAAAGCAGTTTTATCGTGATTTCACTAAAATCCACCGTTTCGAACGAAAGAAACCTGAATTTATCAGTTTGAATAGTTAAAAACAGCGTTTTTTTATGTTTTTGCAAGTTTAAAACAGCAATTTTATCGTCATTTCTCATAAATCGCCGTTTCACACGAAAGAAACATGAATTTGTTAGTTTGAATAGTTCAAAACAGCGTTTTACTATGTTTTTGCAAGTTTAAAACAGCAATTTTATCGTCATTTCTCATAAATCGCCGTTTCTCACGAAAGAAACATGAATTTGTCAGTTTTAATAGTTCAAAACAGCGTTTTTATATGTTTTTGCAAGTTTAAAACAGCAGTTTTATTGTGATTTCACAAAAATCCACCGTTTCGAACGAAAGAAACCTGAATTTATCAGTTTGAATAGTTAAAAACAGCGTTTTTCTATGTTTATGCAAGTTTAAAACAGCAATTTTATCGTCATTTCTCATAAATCGCCGTTTCGCACGAAAGAAACCTGAATTTATCAGTTTGAATAGTTAAAAACAGCGTTTTTCTATGTTTTTGCAAGTATAAAACAGCAATTTTAGCGTCATTTCTCATAAATCGCCGTTTCACACGAAAGAAACATGAATTTGTCAGTTTGAATAGTTCAAAACAGCGTTTTACTATGTTTTTGCAAGTTTAAAAAAGCAATTTTATCGTCATTTCTCATAAATCGCCGTTTCACACGAAAGAAACATGAATTTGTCAGTTTGAATAGTTCAAAACAGCGTTTTTCTATGTTTTTGCAAGTTTAAAACAGCAATTTTATCGTCATTTCTCATAAATCGCCGTTTCACACGAATGAAACATGAATTTGTCAGTTTGAATAGTTCAAAACAGCGTTTTACTATGTTTTTGCAAGTTTAAAACAGCAATTTTATCGTCATTTCTCATAAATCGCCGTTTCACACGAAAGAAACATGAATTTGTCAGTTTGAATAGTTCAAAACAGCGTTTTTCTATGTTTTTGCAAGTTTAAAACAGCAGTTTTATAGTGATTTCACAAAAATCCACCGTTTCGAACGAAAGAAACCTGAATTTATCAGTTTGAATAGTTAAAAACAGCGTTTTTCTATGTATTTGCAAGTTTAAAACAGCAATTTTAACGTCATTTCTCATAAATCGCCGTTTCACACGAAAGAAACATGAATTTATCAGTTTGAATAGTTGGAAACAGCGTTTTTCTATGTTTTTGCAAGTTTAAAACAGCAGTTTTATCGTCATTTCTCATAAATCGCCGTGTCACACGAAGGAAACATGAATTTGTCAGTTTGAATAGTTCAAAACAGCGTTTTACTATGTTTTTGCAAGTTTAAAACAGCAATTTTATCGTCATTTCTCATAAATCGCCGTTTCACACGAAAGAAACATGAATTTGTCAGTTTTAATAGTTCAAAACAGCGTTTTTCTATGTTTTTGCAAGTTTAAAACAGCAATTTTATCGTCATTTCTCATAAATCGCCGTTTCATACGAAAGAAACATGAATTTATCAGTTTGAATAGTTGAAAACAGCGTTTTTCTATGTTTTTGCAAGTTTAAAACAGCAATTTTATCGTCATTTCTCATAAATCGCCGTTTCACACGAAGGAAACATGAATTTGTCAGTTTGAATAGTTCAAAACAGCGTTTTTCTATGTTTTTGCAAGTTTAAAACAGCAATTTTATCGTCATTTCTCATAAATCGCCGTTTAACACGAAGGAAACATGAATATGTCAGTTTGAATAGTTCAAAACAGCGTTTTACTATGTTTTTGCAAGTTTAAAACAGCAATTTTATCGTCATTTCTCATAAATCGCCGTTTCACACGGAAGAAACATGAATTTGTCAGTTTGAATAGTTCAAAACAGCGTTTTTCTATGTTTTTGCAAGTTTAAAACAGTAGTTTTATCGTGATTTCACAAAAATCCACCGTTTCGAACGAAAGAAACCTGAATTTATCAGTTTGAATAGTTAAAAACAGCGTTTTTCTATGTTTTTGCAAGTTTAAAACAGCAATTTTATCGTCATTTCTCATAAATCGCCGTTTCACACGAAAGAAACATGAATTTGTCAGTTTGAGTAGTTCAAAACAGCGTTTTACTATGTTTTTGCAAGTTTAAAACAGCAATTTAATCGTCATTTCTCATAAATCGCCGTTTTACACGAAAGAAACATGATTTTGTCAGTTTTAATAGTTCAAAACAGCGTTTTTCTATGTTTTTGCAAGTTTAAAACAGCAGTTTTATTGTGATTTCACAAAAATCCACCGTTTCGAACAAAAGAAACCTGAATTTATCAGTTTGAATAGTTAAAAACAGCGTTTTTCTATGTTTATGCAAGTTTAAAACAGCAATTTTATCGTCATTTCTCATAAATCGCCGTTTCGCACGAAAGAAACCTGAATTTATCAGTTTGAATAGTTAAAAACAGCGTTTTTCTATGTTTTTGCAAGTATAAAACAGCAATTTTAGCGTCATTTCTCATAAATCGCCGTTTTAAACGAAAGAAACATGAATTTGTCAGTTTGAATAGTTCAAAACAGCGTTTTACTATGTTTTTGCAAGTTTAAAACAGCAATTTTATCGTCATTTCTCATAAATCGCCGTTTCACACGAAAGAAACATGAATTTGTCAGTTTGAATAGTTCAAAACAGCGTTTTTCTATGTTTTCTCAAGTTTAAAACAGCAGTTTTATCGTGATTTCACAAAAATCCACCGTTTCAAACGAAAGAAACTTGAATTTATCAGTTTAAATAGTTAAAAACAGCGTTTTTCTATGTTTTTGCAAGTTTAAAACAGCAATTTTATCGTCATATCTCATAAATCGCCGTTTCACACGGAAGAAACATGAATTTGTCAGTTTGAATAGTTCAAAACAGCGTTTTACTATGTTTTTGCATGTTTAAAACAGAAATTTTATCGTCATTTCTCATAAATCGCCGTTTCACACGAAAGAAACATGAATTTATCAGTTTGAATAGTTGGAAACAGCGTTTTTCTATGTTTATGCAAGTTTAAAACAGCAATTTTATCGTCATTTCTCATAAATCGCCGTTTCGCACGAAAGAAACCTGAATTTATCAGTTTGAATAGTTAAAAACAGCGTTTTTCTATGTTTTTGCAAGTATAAAACAGCAATTTTAGCGTCATTTCTCATAAATCGCCGTTTCAAACAAAAGAAACATGAATTTGTCAGTTTGAATAGTTCAAAACAGCGTTTTACTATGTTTTTGCAAGTTTAAAACAGCAATTTTATCGTCATTTCTCATAAATCGCCGTTTCACACGGAAGAAACATGAATTTGTCAGTTTGAATAGTTCAAAACAGCATTTTTCTATGTTTTTGCAAGTTTAAAACAGTAGTTTTATCGTGATTTCACAAAAATCCACCGTTTCGAACGAAAGAAACCTGAATTTATCAGTTTGAATAGTTAAAAACAGCGTTTTTCTATGTTTTTGCAAGTTTAAAACAGCAATTTTATCGTCATTTCTCATAAATCGCCGTTTCACACGAAAAAAACATGAATTTGTCAGTTTGAGTAGTTCAAAACAGCGTTTTACTATGATTTTGCAAGTTTAAAACAGCAATTTAATCGTCATTTCTCATAAATCGCCGTTTTACACGAAAGAAACATGAATTTGTCAGTTTTAATAGTTCAAAACAGCGTTTTTCTATGTTTTTGCAAGTTTAAAACAGCAGTTTTATTGTGATTTCACAAAAATCCACCGTTTCGAACAAAAGAAACCTGAATTTATCAGTTTGAATAGTTAAAAACAGCGTTTTTCTATGTTTATGCAAGTTTAAAACAGCAATTTTATCGTCATTTTTCATAAATCGCCGTTTCGCACGAAAGAAACCTGAATTTATCAGTTTGAATAGTTAAAAACAGCGTTTTTCTATGTTTTTGCAAGTATAAAACAGCAATTTTAGCGTCATTTCTCATAAATCGCCGTTTCAAACGAAAGAAACATGAATTTGTCAGTTTGAATAGTTCAAAACAGCGTTTTACTATGTTTTTGCAAGTTTAAAACAGCTATTTTATCGTCATTTCTCATAAATCGCCGTTTCACACGAAAGAAACATGAATTTGTCAGTTTGAGTAGTTCAAAACAGCGTTTTACTATGATTTTGCAAGTTTAAAACAGCAATTTAATCGTCATTTCTCATAAATCGCCGTTTCACACGGAAGAAACATGAATTTGTCAGTTTGAATAGTTCAAAACAGCGTTTTACTATGTTTTTGCATGTTTAAAACAGAAATTTTATCGTCATTTCTCATAAATCGCCGTTTCACACGAAAGAAACATGAATTTATCAGTTTGAATAGTTGGAAACAGCGTTTTTCTATGTTTATGCAAGTTTAAAACAGCAATTTTATCGTCATTTCTCATAAATCGCCGTTTCGCACGAAAGAAACCTGAATTTATCAGTTTGAATAGTTAAAAACAGCGTTTTTCTATGTTTTTGCAAGTATAAAACAGCAATTTTATCGTCATTTCTCATAAATCGCCGTTTCACACGAAAGAAACATGAATTTGTCAGTTTGAATAGTTCAAAACAGCGTTTTTCTATGTTTTTGCAAATTTAAAACAGCAGTTTTATCGTGATTTTACAAAAAACCACCGTTTCGAACGAAAGAAACCTGAATTTATCAGTTTGAATAGTTAAAAACAGCGTTTTTCTATGTTTTTGCAAGTTTAAAACAGCAATTTTAACGTCATTTCTCATAAATCGCCGTTTCACACGAAAGAAACATGAATTTATCAGTTTGAATAGTTCAAAACAGCGTTTTTCTATGTTTTTGCAAGTTTAAAAAAGCAGTTTTATCGTGATTTCACTAAAATTCACCGTTTCGAACGAAAGAAACCTGAATTTATCAGTTTGAATAGTTAAAAACAGCGTTTTTTTATGTTTTTGCAAGTTTAAAACAGCAATTTTATCGTCATTTCTCATAATCGCCGTTTCACACGAAAGAAACATGAATTTGTTAGTTTGAATAGTTCAAAACAGCGTTTTACTATGTTTCTGCAAGTTTAAAACAGCAATTTTATCGTCATTTCTCATAAATCGCCGTTTCACACGAAAGAAACATGAATTTGTCAGTTTTAATAGTTCAAAACAGCGTTTTTCTATGTTTTTGCAAGTTTAAAACAGCAGTTTTATTGTGATTTCACAAAAATCCACCGTTTCGAACGAAAGAAACCTGAATTTATCAGTTTGAATAGTTAAAAACAGCGTTTTTCTATGTTTATGCAAGTTTAAAACAGCAATTTTATCGTCATTTCTCATAAATCGCCGTTTCGCACGAAAGAAACCTGAATTTATCAGTTTGAATAGTTAAAAACAGCGTTTTTCTATGTTTTTGCAAGTATAAAACAGCAATTTTAGCGTCATTTCTCATAAATCGCCGTTTCACACGAAAGAAACATGAATTTGTCAGTTTGAATAGTTCAAAACAGCGTTTTACTATGTTTTTGCAAGTTTAAAACAGCAATTTTATCGTCATTTCTCATAAATCGCCGTTTCACACGAAAGAAACATGAATTTGTCAGTTTGAATAGTTCAAAACAGCGTTTTTCTATGTTTTTGCAAATTTAAAACAGCAGTTTTATCGTGATTTTACAAAAATCCACCGTTTTGAACGAAAGAAACCTGAATTTATCAGTTTGAATAGTTAAAAACAGCGTTTTTCTATGTTTTTGCAAGTTTAAAACAGCAATTTTAACGTCATTTTTCATAAATCGCCGTTTCACACGAAAGAAACATGAATTTATCAGTTTGAATAGTTGGAAACAGCGTTTTTTCATGTTTTTGCAAGTTTAAAACAGCAGTTTTATCGTGATTTCACTAAAATCCACCGTTTCGAACGAAAGAAACCTGAATTTATCAGTTTGAATAGTTAAAAACAGCGTTTTTTTATGTTTTTGCAAGTTTAAAAAAGCAATTTTATCGTCATTTCTCATAAATCGCCGTTTCACAAGAAAGAAACATGAATTTGTCAGTTTGAATAGTTCAAAACAGCGTTTTTCTATGTTTTTGCAAGTTTAAAACAGCAATTTTATCGTCATTTCTCATAAATCGCCGTTTCACACGAAAGAAACATGAATTTGTCAGTTTGAATAGTTCAAAACAGCGTTTTTCTATGTTTCTGCAAGTTTAAAACAGCAATTTTATCGTCATTTCTCATAAATCGCCGTTTCACATAAAAGATACATGAATTTGTCAGTTTGAATAGTTCAAAACAGCGTTTTACTATGTTTTTGCAAGTTTAAAACAGCAATTTTATCGTCATTTCTCATAAATCGCCGTTTCACACGAAAGAAACATGAATTTGTCAGTTTGAATAGTTCAAAACAGCGTTTTTCTATGTTTTTGCAAGTTTAAAACAGCAGTTTTATAGTGATTTCACAAAAATCCACCGTTTTGAACGAAAGAAACCTGAATTTATCAGTTTGAATAGTTAAAAACAGCGTTTTTCTATGTATTTGCAAGTTTAAAACAGCAATTTTAACGTCATTTCTCATAAATCGCCGTTTCACACGAAAGAAACATGAATTTATCAGTTTGAATAGTTGGAAACAGCGTTTTTCTATGTTTTTGCAAGTTTAAAACAGCAGTTTTATCGTCATTTCTCATATATCGCCGTATCACACGAAGGAAACATGAATTTGTCAGTTTGAATAGTTCAAAACAGCGTTTTACTATGTTTTTGCAAGTTTAAAACAGCAATTTTATCGTCATTTCTCATAAATCGCCGTTTCACACGAAAGAAACATGAATTTGTCAGTTTTAATAGTTCAAAACAGCGTTTTTCTATGTTTTTGCAAGTTTAAAACAGCAGTTTTATTGTGATTTCACAAAAATCCACCGTTTCGAACGAAAGAAACCTGAATTTATCAGTTTGAATAGTTAAAAACAGCGTTTTTCTATGTTTTTGCAAGTTTAAAACAGCAATTTTATCGTCATTTCTCATAAATCGCCGTTTCACACGAAAGAAACATAAATTTGTCAGTTTGAATAGTTCAAAACAGCGTTTTACTATGTTTTTGCAAGTTTAAAACAGCAATTTTATCGTCATTTTTCATAAATCGCCGTTTCACACGAAAGAAACATGAATTTGTCAGTTTTAATAGTTCAAAACAGCGTTTTTCTATGTTTTTGCAAGTTTAAAACAGCAGTTTTATTGTGATTTCACAAAAATCCACCGTTTCGAACGAAAGAAACCTGAATTTATCAGTTTGAATAGTTAAAAACAGCGTTTTTCTATGTTTTTGCAAGTATAAAACAGCAATTTTAGCGTCATTTCTCATAAATCGCCGTTTCACACGAAAGAAACATGAATTTGTCAGTTTGAATAGTTCAAAACAGCGTTTTACTATGTTTTTGCAAGTTTAAAACAGCAATTTTATCGTCATTTCTCATAAATCGCCGTTTCACACGAAAGAAACATGAATTTGTCAGTTTGAATAGTTCAAAACAGCGTTTTTCTATGTTTTTGCAAATTTAAAACAGCAGTTTTATCGTGATTTTACAAAAATCCACCGTTTCGAACGAAAGAAACCTGAATTTATCAGTTTGAATAGTTAAAAACAGCGTTTTTCTATGTTTTTGCAAGTTTAAAACAGCAATTTTAACGTCATTTCTCATAAATCGCCGTTTCACACGAAAGAAACATGAATTTATCAGTTTGAATAGTTGGAAACAGCGTTTTTCTATGTTTTTGCAAGTTTAAAACAGCAGTTTTATCGTGATTTCACTAAAATCCACCGTTTCGAACGAAAGAAACCTGAATTTATCAGTTTGAGTAGTTAAAAACA
This sequence comes from Poecilus cupreus, assembly GCA_963942605.1. Taxonomy (NCBI): domain Eukaryota; kingdom Metazoa; phylum Arthropoda; class Insecta; order Coleoptera; family Carabidae; genus Poecilus; species Poecilus cupreus. The sequence goes on along the minus strand of CAWWDY010002729.1, from coordinate 117,447 downwards.
GCGTTTTTTTATGTTTTTGCAAGTTTAAAACAGCAATTTTATCGTCATTTCTCATAAATCGCCGTTTCACAAGAAAGAAACATGAATTTGTCAGTTTGAATAGTTCAAAACAGCGTTTTTCTATGTTTTTGCAAGTTTAAAACAGCAATTTTATCGTCATTTCTCATAAATCGCCGTTTCACACGAAAGAAACATGAATTTGTCAGTTTGAATAGTTCAAAACAGCGTTTTTCTATGTTTTTGCAAGTTTAAAACAGCAATTTAATCGTCATTTCTCATAAATCGCCGTTTCACACGAAAGAAACATGAATTTGTCAGTTTGAATAGTTCAAAACAGCGTTTTACTATGTTTTTGCAAGTTTAAAACAGCAATTTTATCGTCATTTCTCATAAATCGCCGTTTCACACGAAAGAAACATGAATTTGTCAGTTTGAATAGTTCAAAACAGCGTTTTACTATGTTTTTGCAAGTTTAAAACAGCAATTTTATCGTCATTTCTCATAAATCGCCGTTTCACACGAAAGAAACATGAATTTGTCAGTTTTAATAGTTCAAAACAGCGTTTTTCTATGTTTTTGCAAGTTTAAAACAGCAGTTTTATTGTGATTTCACAAAAATCCACCGTTTCGAACGAAAGAAACCTGAATTTATCAGTTTGAATAGTTAAAAACAGCGTTTTTCTATGTTTTTGCAAGTATAAAACAGCAATTTTAGCGTCATTTCTCATAAATCGCCGTTTCACACGAAAGAAACATGAATTTGTCAGTTTGAATAGTTCAAAACAGCGTTTTACTATGTTTTTGCAAGTTTAAAACAGCAATTTTATCGTCATTTCTCATAAACCGCCGTTTCACACGAAAGAAACATGAATTTGTCAGTTTGAATAGTTCAAAACAGCGTTTTTCTATGTTTTTGCAAATTTAAAACAGCAGTTTTATCGTGATTTTACAAAAATCCACCGTTTCGAACGAAAGAAACCTGAATTTATCAGTTTGAATAGTTAAAAACAGCGTTTTTCTATGTTTTTGCAAGTTTAAAACAGCAATTTTAACGTCATTTCTCATAAATCGCCGTTTCACACGAAAGAAACATGAATTTATCAGTTTTAATAGTTGGAAACAGCGTTTTTCTATGTTTTTGCAAGTTTAAAACAGCAGTTTTATCGTGATTTCACTAAAATCCACCGTTTCGAACGAAAGAAACCTGAATTTATCAGTTTGAATAGTTAAAAACAGCGTTTTTTTATGTTTTTGCAAGTTTAAAACAGCAATTTTATCGTCATTTCTCATAAATCGCCGTTTCACAAGAAAGAAACATGAATTTGTCAGTTTGAATAGTTCAAAACAGCGTTTTTCTATGTTTTTGCAAGTTTAAAACAGCAATTTTATCGTCATTTCTCATAAATCGCCGTTTCACACGAAAGAAACATGAATTTGTCAGTTTGAATAGTTCAAAACAGCGTTTTTCTATGTTTTTGCAAGTTTAAAACAGCAATTTTATCGTCATTTCTCATAAATCGCCGTTTCACACGAAAGAAACATGAATTTGTCAGTTTGAATAGTTCAAAACAGCGTTTTACTATGTTTTTGCAAGTTTAAAACAGCAATTTTATCGTCATTTCTCATAAATCGCCGTTTCACACGAAAGAAACATGAATTTGTCAGTTTGAATAGTTCAAAACAGCGTTTTTCTATGTTTTTGCAAGTTTAAAACAGCAGTTTTATAGTGATTTCACAAAAATCCACCGTTTCGAACGAAAAAAACCTGAATTTATCAGTTTGAATAGTTAAAAACAGCGTTTTTCTATGTTTTTGCAAGTTTAAAACAGCAATTTTAACGTCATTTCTCATAAATCGCCGTTTCACACGAAAGAAACATGAATTTATCAGTTTGAATAGTTGGAAACAACGTTTTTCTATGTTTTTGCAAGTTTAAAACAGCAGTTTTATCGTCATTTCTCATAAATCGCCGTTTCACACGAAGGAAACATGAATTTGTCAGTTTGAATAGTTCAAAACAGCGTTTTACTATGTTTTTGCAAGTTTAAAACAGCAATTTTATCGTCATTTCTCATAAATCGCCGTTTCACACGAAAGAAACATGAATTTGTCAGTTTTAATAGTTCAAAACAGCGTTTTTCTATGTTTTTGCAAGTATAAAACAGCAGTTTTATTGTGATTTCACAAAAATCCACCGTTTCGAACGAAAGAAACCTGAATTTATCAGTTTGAATAGTTAAAAACAGCGTTTTTCTATGTTTTTGCAAGTTTAAAACAGCAATTTTATCGTCATTTCTCATAAATCGCCGTTTCGCACGAAAGAAACCTGAATTTATCAGTTTGAATAGTTAAAAACAGCGTTTTTCTATGTTTTTGCAAGTTTAAAACAGCAATTTTAGCGTCATTTTTCATAAATCGCCGTTTCACACGAAAGAAACATGAATTTGTGAGTTTGAATAGTTCAAAACAGCGTTTTTCTATGTTTTTGCAAGTTTAAAACAGCAATTTTATCGTCAATTCTCATAAATCGCCGTTTCACACGAAAGAAACATGAATTTGTCAGTTTGAATAGTTCAAAACAGCGTTTTACTATGTTTTTGCAAGTTTAAAACAGCAATTTTATCGTCATTTCTCATAAATCGCCGTTTCACACGAAAGAAACATGAATTTGTCAGTTTGAATAGTTCAATACAGCGTTTTTCTATGTTTTTGCAAGTTTAAAACAGCAGTTTTATCGTGATTTCACAAAAATCCACCGTTTCGAACGAAAGAAACCTGAATTTATCAGTTTGAATAGTTAAAAACAGCGTTTTTCTATGTTTTTGCAAGTTTGAAACAGCAATTTTATCGTCATTTCTCATAAATCGCCGTTTCACACGAAAGAAACATGAATTTGTCAGTTTGAATAGTTCAAAACAGCGTTTTACTATGTTTTTGCATGTTTAAAACAGCAATTTTATCGTCATTTCTCATAAATCGCCGTTTCACAAGAAAGAAACATGAATTTGTCAGTTTGAATAGTTCAAAACAGCGTTTTTCTATGTTTTGCAAATTTAAAACAGCAGTTTTATCGTGATTTTACAAAAATCCACCGTTTCGAACGAAAGAAACCTGAATTTATCAGTTTGAATAGTTAAAAACAGCGTTTTTCTATGTTTTTGCAAGTTTAAAACAGCAATTTTAACGTCATTTCTCATAAATCGCCGTTTCACACGAAAGAAACATGAATTTATCAGTTTGAATAGTTGAAAACAGCGTTTTTCTATGTTTTTGCAAGTTTAAAACAGCAGTTTTATCGTGATTTCACTAAAATCCACCGTTTCGAACGAAAGAAACCTGAATTTATCAGTTTGAATAGTTAAAAACAGCGTTTTTCTATGTATTTGCAAGTTTAAAACAGCAATTTTAACGTCATTTCTCATAAATCGCCGTTTCACACGAAAGAAACATGAATTTCAGTTTAAACACGTTTTTCACAGTGACAGTTGCTGCTGACGAACAGTGAGTCTTTTTTTCCTCTTTTAAGGTATTTAACTTACCATAAAAACTAATATTCTCCCTTAAACATCAAACCAACTTACAACACACATAACTTAATCAAACCTCCCTCGAAAACTCCCTTTTCACCACCAAATACCCTTCAAGCTTCAATACGAGATAACCTTTACTGAAACCGGAGGACAGCGACATCTACTATCGGGTAGCCGAGGCTAGCATTCATCTTCGCATAGATGACTTGCGTTGAGCGATACGCTACCTAGTGAGGAACATACGGCCAACGCCCGTTTACCTAGTTAAACGGTAGCGACTGGCTAATTGTCCAACGATGGAATCTGACTTACCGAGTTCTAGCCAAACTACAGAAACCAACAATAACTCATACGCCAACCGAGCAAGACAGAACACAAACCAACAATATGAACAAATTACATACCCGAAAAAAGAACAAGCCATTATCTTAAACTCTATAACTGCAATCCCAATTAAAGATTATGTAATTGCAATTGGAGAAATAATTAAACCCGAAAACATAACACATGTATCTCGACTATCCAACCAAAGAATATGTATATATCTCAAGGAGAAAAAACTCGTTGACGATATTATAAAAACACACAGCAAAATAACAGTACAAAATACCATAACAGAAATTAGACGATATGTAACACCAGCAACAAGAGTCATAATAACCAATGTATGCCCATCAATACCCAATGAAATCATTCTCCAAATCTTCAAAAATCTGAACATAAAAACAATCTCACAAATAAATACTCTAAGAGCAGGCTTCCAAGACCCAAACTATGCACACATATTAAGCTTCAAAAGACAAATATACATCCCAGAAACCGAAAAACATAAAATCCCAGAATCCATAGTAATACATCACGAAAACACTGATCATAGAATCTTCCTATCCACTGACATCCCAATATGCAAAAAATGTAACAATGCAGGACACTCGGAAAACAGATGTCACAAAAACCAAAATAACCAATCATACCAAAACTCCACCCTTACACCTAAGAACAATACAAACGAAACGTCAGTAACCAACAACATTTCTCAATATGAAACGCACCACAGTGAAACAACTCAACCACCAGATACAAATAACAGCCAACCAACCATACAAATCAAAGAAACAGGAACCAAACCCACAAACACAGAAATTACAAAAATTCATATAAATCCTCTATTTGTGTCTCAAAAAAGAGGAGTATCAACCAGCTCTGAAAATGAAGAAATAACCCAAGAACAAACAACCGTTAACACAAATACAAAAAAGAAGAAAACGGCAAAATCACAACACAACACAAATATCACCACAAACCCAGAAGACGAATTCACAATATCCTTGAATAACATAGAAAAATTAATCCAAGAAAACCAAGATAGATACATACTTAACTTCGATCAATTCAGAGACATCATTATAAACTCACAAGGGCTAAGCGCAAACCAAACACAAAACATTCTTCAAGAATATACACAGGATACAAAAGAAGTAATAACTATGCTACAAGATATCCATCAAAAAATACAAGGACGAAAAATACGACACCGAATCACCAAAATCATAAAAAAGCTCAAGAATAACGAATCAGAATTAAGTTTCTTCTCCGATTCCCTAGAAACTCTATCACAAGCAACATCACTAGATGAACACTCAGAACTATCAAACACAGAAAACCACACACAATAATGACGTCAATAATACAGTGGAATTGTAATGGGTTTTATTCCCATTTACCAGAAATTCAAAAAATAATAGCAGACACAAACCCATCATACATATGCGTCCAAGAAACACGACTACATCCACATCAAACCTTAAAATTAAAAAACTACACTGTGATAAGAAAGGATAGAATAAACGAAAGAAATGCAAGTGGTGGGGTAGCAATCTTAACAAACAACACAAAAATATGTCAAGAAATAAACATACAATCAGAATTAGAAGTTGTGGCAATCACAACATACATACCTCAAAAAATAACCATTTGCAACATATACATTCCCCCGCAACATCACACAACTAAAATGGATATTGAAAATATAATTCAACAACTTCCCACACCTTTTATTCTGACAGGAGACTTCAACAGCCACAACCCCTTATGGGGGTGTGAAAACACTAACGCACGAGGAAAAATAATAGAAGAAATATTACAACACAACAACATATCCCTTCTGAATGATGGATCCCCAACACATTTCTGTTCCACCTACGGTACTTTCTCCAGCATCGACTTAACGATATGCGACCCAAGAATCACAACCATCTTAACATGGCAAGTCATTTCCTATCCATATATCAGTGGACACCTCCCAATTAAAATATCTCTGCTACCACCACAAGGCCTCCAATCCCACGAAATACATCCAGCTTATATTAAATGGAACACCAAAAAAGCTAACTGGACACTATTCACACAAAATCTAGAAAATATACACTTTGAACTTAGTGAAAACATTAACACCACAATTTCAAACTTTATCGCAGAAATAAATAACGCAGCAGAAAAATCCATAGAAAAAACTAAACCACAGCAAAAGAATAGAAAAGTACCTTGGTGGAACAGAGAATGTCAACTAGCAGTAAAAAACAACAAAGCAGCCTTATATTTATACAAAAGACATAAATCTCCAGAAAACCTCCTAAATTTAAAACGAACGAGAGCAATAGCAAGAAGAACTATCCTTCAATCAAAAAAACAATCCTGGCAAGAATACGTTTGCTCAATTAACGAATCAACAAATCCAAAAGAAGTATGGAATAAAATTAGAAAAATTAAGGGTTCACAGAGTACACAACAAACACCAACACTATTGAGAAATGGGACAGTATACTCAACAGGACAAGAAATAGCAGACTTACTAGCAGAAACCTACGAACAGAACTCAAGTAACAAAATATATACAGAACAATTTGCTACATATAAAGAAGAAGAAGAAGAAAAGAACCCCATATACACACAAAACAACGACAACTTAGAAATTAATAAACCCATTACAAAAAATGAACTAAGCTCTATTATAAAGAACCTAAAATGCAGTAGTAGTCCAGGTCCAGATGGCATCACTTATGAAATAATAAAACACTTCCCAGACAACGTAATACAACACCTTTTAAAAATATATAATAAAATATGGACCCAAAACACATACCCAACCGCCTGGAGAGAAGTCCTTACCGTTCCGATCCTAAAACCCGATAAGGACAAAACAAACCCTAACCATTACCGACCAATATCATTGTCAAACACCCTTAGTAAAATCCTCCAAAAAATAATAAACAAACGGCTAATATGGTTCCTAGAATCAAAAAATATACTTTGTGATTCTCAATGCGGATTCCGTCAAGACAGATCAACCCAAGACCAAATTATAGCACTCACAACAGACATCCAGTATGCCTTTGCATACAAACAACACCTAATTGCTATCTTCATAGATATAGACAAAGCTTATGACAGCACTTGGAAACATAACATCTTAAGAAACATGCAAGAGTACGGATTAATAGGAAACATACTGTTATACACAAACAACTTTCTAAATAACCGAACATTTCGCGTAAAAACAAATGGAACTCTATCAGAACAAAAAATTCAACAGAACGGCATCCCGCAAGGTGAAATACTAAGCGTTACGCTATTTCTACTAGCAATGAACAAACTAACAACAGCAGCTTCACCTCAAATAAAAATATCACTGTTTGCAGACGACTTAGTCATATATAGTAGAAATAAAAACCCAAACATCCTACAAAATAAATTACAAGAAACACTAAACAACCTAGAAACTTGGGCACAACAAACGGGATTTAACTTTTCGAACACAAAAACCAAATGTGTACATTTCTGTATAAAACGTAAACCACACCTAAATCCTGAACTTAAAATTCGAGATAACAATATTGAATATGTTAATAAGATTAAATTCCTAGGAATGATCTTCGACAGAAAACTGACATGGAACGAACATTTCAAAAAACTTAAACTCGAATGCGGCCAACGCCTTAATCTACTCAAAACACTACGCCACTACAAATGGGGAGCCCAAAAGGAAACAATTCTAAAACTATACAGATCAATTATAAGACCAAAATTAGATTACGGAAGTACAGCCTATGCCACTGCGAGCAAAACAAACCTTAAAAATTTAAACTCAATAACAAACCAAGCAATAAGAATAGCAACGGGTGCTTTTCGGACAAGTCCAGAAAAATCCTTACTCATTGAAGCAGGAGAAATACCATCACATTATCGCAGAATGCAAATCGCACTAATATATGCATTAAAACTATCTACAAACCCAAAAAATCCCGCCTATTCACAAATATTCAGCTCACAAGACCAACAAATCCAAATAAAAAACCATATACCAATACAGCAATACCTAAGAATAGCCCTAGAAAAACTCCACTATACACTGCCTAAAACCATTAACACACGCTACTCCAACATTCCTCCCTGGATTATAAACCAACCTGATTATAACCTTGACTTACTTCGCTACACAAAAAGCGACACGCCACATACCTTATACCAGAACGAATTCAAGTTTATCCAAAATCACCTACCAAACTTCAAGTTCATATATACGGACGGTTCCAAAACTAACAACTCCACCGGGGCAGCAGTAGTTACCGAAGAAGAAACATACAAATTCGGACTACCAAAAGACATGAGCAGCCACACCGCTGAGCTAATCGCCATCTACGAAGCCATTAAAATTATAAACATAAACGCAGATACCCGTGGAAAAATAGCAATATGTTGTGACTCTATAAACAACATAAACAAACTTAAGGAAATGTATACAAAGGACCCAATCACACAAAAAATTCACGAAGAACTCCACAAGGCAGAACAGACAAATAGGAAAATTACCTTCATTTGGACACCTTCCCACGTCGGAATACAAGGAAATGAAACAGCGGATGTAAAAGCAAAAGAAGCAGCCGAAGAAAACACCCCATCCAATAGACAGCTACCAATCTGGGACGCCATAAGCTCCCTCAAAAGGACAATAAAAGGAAAATGGCAGCAAGAATGGGCAGAAACCACAAACAACCACCTGAGAGAAATCAAGAATGATACCGAAAAATGGAAAACCTACAACAAAAGAAAGGAAGAAAGGATAATCACCAGACTTCGCATTGGCCACACACTAGCTACACATAAACACATTCTTGACAAAACACCTCAACCAATATGCTGTAACACACCACTAACTGTCAAACATTTACTATTACATTGCACAAACCACACAAACGAAAGACAAAAACACCAGATTCCTGACAATATTGCAGAAGCCTTATCAAATACAAAAGAAGCCACCACAAAAATCCTTAGTTACCTACAAGATATAAACTACACACACAAAATATAATATAAAATATAATGTAAAAAATGTAATGTACAATGGTCCTAATAGCCAAAGTCGCTGAAGGACCCCTTCTTTTGGCAAATAAAAAAAAAAAAAAAAAAACATGAATTTATCAGTTTGAATAGTTGGAAACAGCGTTTTACTATGTTTTTGCAAGTTTAAAACAGCAATTTATCGTCATTTCTCATAAATCGCCGTTTCACACGAAAGAAACATGAATTTGTCAGTTTTAATAGTTCAAAACAGCGTTTTTCTATGTTTTTGCAAGTTTAAAACAGCAGTTTTATTGTGATTTCACAAAAATCCACCGTTTCGAACGAAAGAAACCTGAATTTATCAGTTTGAATAGTTAAAAACAGCGTTTTTCTATGTTTTTGCAAGTTTAAAACAGCAATTTTATCGTCATTTCTCATAAATCGCCGTTTCACACGAAAGAAACATGAATTTGTCAGTTTGAATAGTTCAAAACAGCGTTTTACTATGTTTTTGCAAGTTTAAAACAGCAATTTTATCGTCATTTCTCATAAATCGCCGTTTCACACGAAAGAAACATGAATTTGTCAGTTTTAATAGTTCAAAACAGCGTTTTTCTATGTTTTTGCAAGTTTAAAACAGCAGTTTTATTGTGATTTCACAAAAATCCACCGTTTCGAACGAAAGAAACCTGAATTTATCAGTTTGAATAGTTAAAAACAGCGTTTTTCTATGTTTTTGCAAGTATAAAACAGCAATTTTAGCGTCATTTCTCATAAATCGCCGTTTCACACGAAAGAAACATGAATTTGTCAGTTTGAATAGTTCAAAACAGCGTTTTACTATGTTTTTGCAAGTTTAAAACAGCAATTTTATCGTCATTTCTCATAAATCGCCGTTTCACACGAAAGAAACATGAATTTGTCAGTTTGAATAGTTCAAAACAGCGTTTTTCTATGTTTTTGCAAATTTAAAACAGCAGTTTTATCGTGATTTTACAAAAATCCACCGTTTCGAACGAAAGAAACCCGAATTTATCAGTTTGAATAGTTAAAAACAGCGTTTTTCTATGTTTTTGCAAGTTTAAAACAGCAATTTTAACGTCATTTCTCATAAATCGCCGTTTCACACGAAAGAAACATGAATTTATCAGTTTGAATAGTTGGAAACAGCGTTTTTCTATGTTTTTGCAAGTTTAAAACAGCAGTTTTATCGTGATTTCACTAAAATCCACCGTTTCGAACGAAAGAAACCTGAATTTATCAGTTTGAATAGTTAAAAACAGCGTTTTTTTATGTTTTTGCAAGTTTAAAACAGCAATTTTATCGTCATTTCTCATAAATCGCCGTTTCACACGAAAGAAACATGAATTTATCAGTTTGAATAGTTGGAAACAGCGTTTTACTATGTTTTTGCAAGTTTAAAACAGCAATTTATCGTCATTTCTCATAAATCGCCGTTTCACACGAAAGAAACATGAATTTGTCAGTTTTAATAGTTCAAAACAGCGTTTTTCTATGTTTTTGCAAGTTTAAAACAGCAGTTTTATTGTGATTTCACTAAAATCCACCGTTTCGAACGAAAGAAACCTGAATTTATCAGTTTGAATAGTTAAAAACAGCGTTTTTCTATGTTTTTGCAAGTTTAAAACAGCAATTTTATCGGCATTTCTCATAAATCGCCGTTTCACACGAAAGAAACATGAATTTGTCAGTTTGAATAGTTCAAAACAGCGTTTTACTATGTTTTTGCAAGTTTAAAACAGCAATTTTATCGTCATTTCTCATAAATCGCCGTTTCACACGAAAGAAACATGAATTTGTCAGTTTTAATAGTTCAAAACAGCGTTTTTCTATGTTTTTGCAAGTTTCAAACAGCAGTTTTATTGTGATTTCACAAAAATCCACCGTTTCGAACGAAAGAAACCTGAATTTATCAGTTTGAATAGTTAAAAACAGCGTTTTTCTATGTTTTTGCAAGTATAAAACAGCAATTTTAGCGTCATTTCTCATAAATCGCCGTTTCACACGAAAGAAACATGAATTTGTCAGTTTGAATAGTTCAAAGGAGCGTTTTAGTATGTTTTTGCAAGTTTAAAACAGCAATTTTATCGTCATTTCTCATAAATCGCCGTTTCACACGAAAGAAACATGAATTTGTCAGTTTGGATAGTTCAAAACAGCGTTTTTCTATGTTTTTGCAAATTTAAAACAGCAGTTTTATCGTGATTTTACAAAAATCCACCGTTTTGAACGAAAGAAACCTGAATTTATCAGTTTGAATAGTTAAAAACGCTGTTTTCTATGTTTTTGCAAGTTTAAAACAGCAATTTTATCGTCATTTCTCATAAAACGCCGTTTCACACGAAAGAAACATGAATTTGTCAGTTTGAATAGTTCAAAACAGCGTTTTTCTATGTTTTTGCAAGTTTAAAACAGCAATTTTATCGTCATTTCTCATAAATCGCCGTTTCACACGAAAGAAACATGAATTTGTCAGTTTGAATAGTTCAAAACAGCGTTTTACTATGTTTTTGCAAGTTTAAAACAGCAATTTTATCGTCATTTCTCATAAATCGCCGTTTCACACGAAAGAAACATGAATTTGTCAGTTTGAATAGTTCAAAACAGCGTTTTTCTATGTTTTTGCAAGTTTAAAACAGCAGTTTTATAGTGATTTCACAAAAATCCACCGTTTCGAACGAAAGAAACCTGAATTTATCAGTTTGAATAGTTAAAAACAGCGTTTTTCTATGTTTTTGCAAGTTTAAAACAGCAATTTTAACGTCATTTCTCATAAATCGCCGTTTCACACGAAAGAAACATGAATTTATCAGTTTGAATAGTTGGAAACAGCGTTTTTCTATGTTTTTGCAAGTTTAAAACAGCAGTTTTATCGTCATTTCTCATAAATCGCCGTTTCACACGAAGGAAACATGAATTTGTCAGTTTGAATAGTTCAAAACAGCGTTTTACTATGTTTTTGCAAGTTTAAAACAGCAATTTTATCGTCATTTCTAATAAATCGCCGTTTCACACGAAAGAAACATGAATTTGTCAGTTTTAATAGTTCAAAACAGCGTTTTTCTATGTTTTTGCAAGTATAAAACAGCAGTTTTATTGTGATTTCACAAAAATCCACCGTTTCGAACGAAAGAAACCTGAATTTATCAGTTTGAATAGTTAAAAACAGCGTTTTTCTATGTTTTTGCAAGTTTAAAACAGCAATTTTATCGTCATTTCTCATAAATCGCCGTTTCGCACGAAAGAAACCTGAATTTATCAGTTTGAATAGTTAAAAACAGCGTTTTTCTATGTTTTTGCAAGTTTAAAACAGCAATTTTAGCGTCATTTCTCATAAATCGCCGTTTCACACGAAAGAAACATGAATTTGTGAGTTTGAATAGTTCAAAACAGCGTTTTTCTATGTTTTTGCAAGTTTAAAACAGCAATTTTATCGTCAATTCTCATAAATCGCCGTTTCACACGAAAGAAACATGAATTTGTCAGTTTGAATAGTTCAAAACAGCGTTTTACTATGTTTTTGCAAGTTTAAAACAGCAATTTTATCGTCATTTCTCATAAATCGCCGTTTCACACGAAAGAAACATGAATTTGTCAGTTTGAATAGTTCAAAACAGCGTTTTTCTATGTTTTTGCAAGTTTAAAACAGCAGTTTTATAGTGATTTCACAAAAATCCACCGTTTCGAACGAAAGAAACCTCAATTTATCAGTTTGAATAGTTAAAAACAGCGTTTTTCTATGTATTTGCAAGTTTAAAACAGCAATTTTAACGTCATTTCTCATAAATCGCCGTTTCACACGAAAGAAACATGAATTTATAAGTTTGAATAGTTGGAAACAGCGTTTTTCTATGTTTTTGCAAGTTTAAAACAGCAGTTTTATCGTCATTTCTCATAAATCGCCGTGTCACACGAAGGAAACATGAATTTGTCAGTTTGAATAATTCAAAACAGCGTTTTACTATGTTTTTGCAAGTTTAAAACAGCAATTTTATCGTCATTTCTCATAAATCGCCGTTTCACACGAAAGAAACATGAATTTGTCAGTTTTAATAGTTCAAAACAGCGTTTTTCTATGTTTTTGCAAGTTTAAAACAGCAATTTTATCGTCATTTCTCATAAATCGCCGTTTCACACGAAAGAAACATGAATTTATCAGTTTGAATAGTTGAAAACAGCGTTTTTCTATGTTTTTGCAAGTTTAAAACAGCAATTTTATCGTCATTTCTCATAAATCGCAGTTTCACACGAAGGAAACATGAATTTGTCAGTTTGAATAGTTCAAAACAGCGTTTTTCTATGTTTTTGCAAGTTTAAAACAGCAATTTTATCGTCATTTCTCATAAATCGCCGTTTCACACGAAAGAAACATGAATATGTCAGTTTGATTAGTTCAAAACAGCGTTTTACTATGTTTTTGCAAGTTTAAAACAGCAATTTTATCGTCATTTCTCATAAATCGCCGTTTCACACGGAAGAAACATGAATTTGTCAGTTTGAATAGTTCAAAACAGCGTTTTTCTATGTTTTTGCAAGTTTAAAACAGCAGTTTTATTGTGATTTCACAAAAATCCACCGTTTCGAACAAAAGAAACCTGAATTTATCAGTTTGAATAGTTAAAAACAGCGTTTTTCTATGTTTATGCAAGTTTAAAACAGCAATTTTATCGTCATTTCTCATAAATCGCCGTTTCGCACGAAAGAAACCTGAATTTATCAGTTTGAATAGTTAAAAACAGCGTTTTTCTATGTTTTCTCAAGTTTAAAACAGCAGTTTTATCGTGATTTCACAAAAATCCACCGTTTCAAACGAAAGAAACTTGAATTTATCAGTTTGAATAGTTAAAAACAGCGTTTTTCTATGTTTTTGCAAGTTTAAAACAGCAATTTTATCGTCATATCTCATAAATCGCCGTTTCACACGGAAGAAACATGAATTTGTCAGTTTGAATAGTTCAAAACAGCGTTTTACTATGTCTTTGCATGTTTAAAACAGCAATTTTATCGTCATTTCTCATAAATCGCCGTTTCACACGAAAGAAACATGAATTTATCAGTTTGAATAGTTGAAAACAGCGTTTTTCTATGTTTTTGCAAGTTTAAAACAGCAATTTTATCGTCTTTTCTCATAAATCGCCGTTTCACACGAAAGAAACATGAATTTATCAGTTTGAATAGTTGAAAACAGCGTTTTTCTATGTTTTTGTAAGTTTAAAACAGCAATTTTATCGTCATTTCTCATAAATCGCCGTTTCACACGAAAGAAACATGAATTTGTTAGTTTGAATAGTTCAAAACAGCGTTTTACTATGTTTTTGCAAGTTTAAAACAGCAATTTTATCGTCATTTCTCATAAATCGCCGTTTCACACGAAAGAAACATGAATTTGTCAGTTTTAATAGTTCAAAACAGCGTTTTTCTATGTTTTTGCAAGTTTAAAACAGCAATTTTATCGTCTTTTCTCATAAATCGCCGTTTCACACGAAAGAAACATGAATTTATCAGTTTGAATAGTTGAAAACAGCGTTTTTCTATGTTTTTGCAAGTTTAAAACAGCAATTTTATCGTCATTTCTCATAAATCGCCGTTTCGCACGAAAGAAACCTGAATTTATCAGTTTGAATAGTTAAAAACAGCGTTTTTCTATGTTTTTGCAAGTATAAAACAGCAATTTTAGCGTCATTTCTCATAAATCGCCGTTTCACACGAAAGAAACATGAATTTGTCAGTTTGAATAGTTCAAAACAGCGTTTTACTATGTTTTTGCAAGTTTAAAACAGCAATTTTATCGTCATTTCTCATAAATCGCCGTTTCACACGAAAGAAACATGAATTTGTCAGTTTGAATAGTTCAAAACAGCGTTTTTCTATGTTTTTGCAAATTTAAAACAGCAGTTTTATCGTGATTTTACAAAAATCCACCGTTTCGAACGAAAAAAACCTGAATTTATCAGTTTGAATAGTTAAAAACAGCGTTTTTCTATGTTTTTGCAAGTTTAAAACAGCAATTTTAACGTCATTTCTCATAAATCGCCGTTTCACACGAAAGAAACATGAATTTATCAGTTTGAATAGTTGGAAACAGCGTTTTTCTATGTTTTTGCAAGTTTAAAACAGCAGTTTTATCGTGATTTCACTAAAATCCACCGTTTCGAACGAAAGAAACCTGAATTTATCAGTTTGAATAGTTAAAAACTGCGTTTTTTTATGTTTTTGCAAGTTTAAAACAGCAATTTTATCGTCATTTCTCATAAATCGCCGTTTCACAAGAAAGAAACATGAATTTGTCAGTTTGAATAGTTCAAAACAGCGTTTTTCTATGTTTTTGCAAGTTTAAAACAGCAATTTTATCGTCATTTCTCATAAATCGCCGTTTCACACGAAAGAAACATGAATTTATCAGTTTGAATAGTTGGAAACAGCGTTTTTCAATGTTTTTGCAAGTTTAAAACAGCAGTTTTATCGTCATTTCTCATAAATCGCCGTGTCACACGAAGGAAACATGAATTTGTCAGTTTGAATAGTTCAAAACAGCGTTTTACTATGTTTTTGCAAGTTAAAACAGCAATTTTATCGTCATTTCTCATAAATCGCCGTTTCACACGAAAGAAACATGAATTTGTCAGTTTTAATAGTTCAAAACAGCGTTTTTCTATGTTTTTGCAAGTTTAAAACAGCAGTTTTATTGTGATTTCACAAAAATCCACCGTTTCGAACGAAAGAAACCTGAATTTATCAGTTTGAATAGTTAAAAACAGCGTTTCTCTATGTTTTTGCAAGTTTAAAACAGCAATTTTATCGTCATTTCTCATAAATCGCCGTTTCACACGAAAGAAACATGAATTTGTCAGTTTGAATAGTTCAAAACAGCGTTTTACTATGTTTTTGCAAGTTTAAAACAGCAATTTTATCGTCATTTCTCATAAATCGCCGTTTCACACGAAAGAAACATGAATTTGTCAGTTTTAATAGTTCAAAACAGCGTTTTTCTATGTTTTTGCAAGTTTAAAACAGCAGTTTTATTGTGATTTCACAAAAATCCACCGTTTCGAACGAAAGAAACCTGAATTTATCAGTTTGAATAGTTAAAAACAGCGTTTTTCTATGTTTTTGCAAGTATAAAACAGCAATTTTAGCGTCATTTCTCATAAATCGCCGTTTCACACGAAAGAAACATGAATTTGTCAGTTTGAATAGTTCAAAACAGCGTTTTACTATGTTTTTGCAAGTTTAAAACAGCAATTTTATCGTCATTTCTCATAAATCGCCGTTTCACACGAAAGAAACATGAATTTGTCAGTTTGAATAGTTCAAAACAGCGTTTTTCTATGTTTTTGCAAATTTAAAACAGCAGTTTTATCGTGATTTTACAAAAGTCCACCGTTTCGAACGAAAGAAACCTGAATTTATCAGTTTGAATAGTTAAAAACAGCGTTTTTCTATGTTTTTGCAAGTTTAAAACAGCAATTTTAACGTCATTTCTCATAAATCGCCGTTTCACACGAAAGAAACATGAATTTATCAGTTTGAATAGTTGGAAACAGCGTTTTTCTATGTTTTTGCAAGTTTAAAACAGCAGTTTTATCGTGATTTCACTAAAATCCACCGTTTCGAACGAAAGAAACCTGAATTTATCAGTTTGAATAGTTAAAAACAGCGTTTTTTTATGTTTTTGCAAGTTTAAAACAGCAATTTTATCGTCATTTCTTATAAATCGCCGTTTCACAAGAAAGAAACATGAATTTGTCAGTTTGAATAGTTCAAAACAGCGTTTTTCTATGTTTTTGCAAGTTTAAAACAGCAATTTTATCGTCATTTCTCATAAATCGCCGTTTCACACGAAAGAAACATGAATTTGTCAGTTTGAATAGTTCAAAACAGCGTTTTTCTATGTTTTTGCAAGTTTAAAACAGCAATTTTATCGTCATTTCTCATAAATCGCCGTTTCACACGAAAGAAACATGAATTTGTCAGTTTGAATAGTTCAAAACAGCGTTTTACTATGTTTTTGCAAGTTTAAAACAGCAATTTTATCGTCATTTCTCATAAATCGCCGTTTCACACGAAAGAAACATGAATTTGTCAGTTTGAATAGTTCAAAACAGCGTTTTTCTATGTTTTTGCAAGTTTAAAACAGCAGTTTTATAGTGATTTCACAAAAATCCACCGTTTCGAACGAAAGAAACCTGAATTTATCAGTTTGAATAGTTAAAAACAGCGTTTTTCTATGTTTTTGCAAGTTTAAAACAGCAATTTTAACGTCATTTCTCATAAATCGCCGTTTCACACGAAAGAAACATGAATTTATCAGTTTGAATAGTTGGAAACAGCGTTTTTCTATGTTTTTGCAAGTTTAAAACAGCAGTTTTATCGTCATTTCTCATAAATCGCCGTTTCACACGAAGGAAACATGAATTTGTCAGTTTGAATAGTTCAAAACAGCGTTTTACTATGTTTTTGCAAGTTTAAAACAGCAATTTTATCGTCATTTTTCATAAATCGCCGTTTCACACTAAAGAAACATGAATTTGTCAGTTTTAATAGTTCAAAACAGCGTTTTTCTATGTTTTTGCAAGTATAAAACAGCAGTTTTATTGTGATTTCACAAAAATCCACCGTTTCGGACGAAAGAAACCTGAATTTATCAGTTTGAATAGTTAAAAACAGCGTTTTTCTATGTTTTTGCAAGTTTAAAACAGCAATTTTATCGTCATTTCTCATAAATCGCCGTTTCGCACGAAAGAAACCTGAATTTATCAGTTTGAATAGTTAAAAACAGCGTTTTTCTATGTTTTTGCAAGTTTAAAACAGCAATTTTAGCGTCATTTCTCATAAATCGCCGTTTCACACGAAAGAAACATGAATTTGTGAGTTTGAATAGTTCAAAACAGCGTTTTTCTATGTTTTTGCAAGTTTAAAACAGCAATTTTATCGTCAATTCTCATAAATCGCCGTTTCACACGAAAGAAACATGAATTTGTCAGTTTGAGTAGTTCAAAACAGCGTTTTACTATGTTTTTGCAAGTTTAAAACAGCAATTTTATCGTCATTTCTCATAAATCGCCGTTTCACACGAAAGAAACATGAATTTGTCAGTTTGAATAGTTCAATACAGCGTTTTTCTATGTTTTTGCAAGTTTAAAACAGCAGTTTTATCGTGATTTCACAAAAATCCACCGTTTCGAACGAAAGAAACCTGAATTTATCAGTTTGAATAGTTAAAAACAGCGTTTTTCTATGTTTTTGCAAGTTTGAAACAGCAATTTTATCGTCATTTCTCATAAATCGCCGTTTCACACGAAAGAAACATGAATTTGTCAGTTTGAATAGTTCAAAACAGCGTTTTACTATGTTTTTGCATGTTTAAAACAGCAATTTTATCGTCATTTCTCATAAATCGCCGTTTCACACGAAAGAAACATGAATTTATCAGTTTGAATAGTTCAAAACAGCGTTTTTCTATGTTTTTGCAAGTTTAAAACAGCAATTTTAACGTCATTTCTCATAAATCGCCGTTTCACACGAAAGAAACATGAATTTATCAGTTTGAATAGTTGGAAACGGCGTTTTTCTATGTTTTTGCAAGTTTAAAACAGCAGTTTTATCGTGATTTCACTAAAATCCACCGTTTCGAACGAAAGAAACCTGAATTTATCAGTTTGAATAGTTAAAAACAGCGTTTTTCTATGTATTTGCAAGTTTAAAACAGCAATTTTAACGTCATTTCTCATAAATCGCCGTTTCACACGAAAGAAACATGAATTTATCAGTTTGAATAGTTGGAAACAGCGTTTTACTATGTTTTTGCAAGTTTAAAACAGCAATTTATCGTCATTTCTCATAAATCGCCGTTTCACACGAAAGAAACATGAATTTGTCAGTTTTAATAGTTCAAAACAGCGTTTTTCTATGTTTTTGCAAGTTTAAAACAGCAATTTTAACGTCATTTCTCATAAATCGCCGTTTCACACGAAAGAAACATGAATTTATCAGTTTGAATAGATGGAAACAGCGTTTTTCTATGTTTTTGCAAGTTTAAAACAGCAGTTTTATCGTCATTTCTCATAAATCGCCGTTTCACACGAAGGAAACATGAATTTGTCAGTTTGAATAGTTCAAAACAGCGTTTTATTATGTTTTTGCAAGTTTAAAACAGCAATTTTATCGTCATTTCTCATAAATCGCCGTTTCACACTAAAGAAACATGAATTTGTCAGTTTTAATAGTTCAAAACAGCGTTTTTCTATGTTTTTGCAAGTATAAAACAGCAGTTTTATTGTGATTTCACAAAAATCCACCGTTTCGGACGAAAGAAACCTGAATTTATCAGTTTGAATAGTTAAAAACAGCGTTTTTCTATGTTTTTGCAAGTTTAAAACAGCAATTTTATCGTCATTTCTCATAAATCGCCGTTTCGCACGAAAGAAACCTGAATTTATCAGTTTGAATAGTTAAAAACAGCGTTTCTCTATGTTTTTGCAAGTTTAAAACAGCAATTTTAGCGTCATTTCTCATAAATCGCCGTTTCACACGAAAGAAACATGAATTTGTGAGTTTGAATAGTTCAATACAGCGTTTTTCTATGTTTTTGCAAGTTTAAAACAGCAGTTTTATCGTGATTTCACAAAAATCCACCGTTTCGAACGAAAGAAACCTGAATTTATCAGTTTGAATAGTTAAAAACAGCGTTTTTCTATGTTTTTGCAAGTTTGAAACAGCAATTTTATCGTCATTTCTCATAAATCGCCGTTTCACACGAAAGAAACATGAATTTATCAGTTTGAATAGTTCAAAACAGCGTTTTTCTATGTTTTTGCAAATTTAAAACAGCAGTTTTATCGTGATTTTACAAAAATCCACCGTTTCGAACGAAAGAAACCTGAATTTATCAGTTTGAATAGTTAAAAACAGCGTTTTTCTATGTTTTTGCAAGTTTAAAACAGCAATTTTAACGTCATTTCTCATAAATCGCCGTTTCACACGAAAGAAACATGAATTTATCAGTTTGAATAGTTGGAAACGGCGTTTTTCTATGTTTTTGCAAGTTTAAAACAGCAGTTTTATCGTGATTTCACTAAAATCCACCGTTTCGAACGAAAGAAACCTGAATTTATCAGTTTGAATAGTTAAAAACCGCGTTTTTCTATGTATTTGCAAGTTTAAAACAGCAATTTTAACGTCATTTCTCATAAATCGCCGTTTCACACGAAAGAAACATGAATTTATCAGTTTGAATAGTTGGAAACAGCGTTTTACTATGTTTTTGCAAGTTTAAAACAGCAATTTATCGTCATTTCTCATAAATCGCCGTTTCACACGAAAGAAACATGAATTTGTCAGTTTTAATAGTTCAAAACAGCGTTTTTCTATGTTTTTGCAAGTTTAAAACAGCAGTTTTATTGTGATTTCACAAAAATCCACCGTTTCGAACGAAAGAAACCTGAATTTATCAGTTTGAATAGTTAAAAACAGCGTTTTTCTATGTTTTTGCAAGTTTAAAACAGCAATTTTATCGTCATTTCTCATAAATCGCCGTTTCACACGAAAGAAACATGAATTTGTCAGTTTGAATAGTTCAAAACAGCGTTTTACTATGTTTTTGCAAGTTTAAAACAGCAATTTTATCGTCATTTCTCATAAATCGCCGTTTCACACGAAAGAAACATGAATTTGTCAGTTTTAATAGTTCAAAACAGCGTTTTTCTATGTTTTTGCAAGTTTAAAACAGCAGTTTTATTGTGATTTCACAAAAATCCACCGTTTCGAACGAAAGAAACCTGAATTTATCAGTTTGAATAGTTAAAAACAGCGTTTTTCTATGTTTTTGCAAGTATAAAACAGCAATTTTAGCGTCATTTCTCATAAATCGCCGTTTCACACGAAAGAAACATGAATTTGTCAGTTTGAATAGTTCAAAACAGCGTTTTACTATGTTTTTGCAAGTTTAAAACAGCAATTTTATCGTCATTTCTCATAAATCGCCGTTTCACACGAAAGAAACATGAATTTGTCAGTTTGAATAGTTCAAAACAGCGTTTTTCTATGTTTTTGCAAATTTAAAACAGCAGTTTTATCGTGATTTTACAAAAATCCACCGTTTCGAACGAAAGAAACCTGAATTTATCAGTTTGAATAGTTAAAAACAGCGTTTTTCTATGTTTTTGCAAGTTTAAAACAGCAATTTTAACGTCATTTCTCATAAATCGCCGTTTCACACGAAAGAAACATGAATTTATCAGTTTGAATAGTTGGAAACGGCGTTTTTCTATGTTTTTGCAAGTTTAAAACAGCAGTTTTATCGTGATTTCACTAAAATCCACCGTTTCGAACGAAAGAAACCTGAATTTATCAGTTTGAATAGTTAAAAACCGCGTTTTTCTATGTATTTGCAAGTTTAAAACAGCAATTTTAACGTCATTTCTCATAAATCGCCGTTTCACACGAAAGAAACATGAATTTATCAGTTTGAATAGTTGGAAACAGCGTTTTACTATGTTTTTGCAAGTTTAAAACAGCAATTTATCGTCATTTCTCATAAATCGCCGTTTCACACGAAAGAAACATGAATTTGTCAGTTTTAATAGTTCAAAACAGCGTTTTTCTATGTTTTTGCAAGTTTAAAACAGCAGTTTTATTGTGATTTCACAAAAATCCACCGTTTCGAACGAAAGAAACCTGAATTTATCAGTTTGAATAGTTAAAAACAGCGTTTTTCTATGTTTTTGCAAGTTTAAAACAGCAATTTTATCGTCATTTCTCATAAATCGCCGTTTCACACGAAAGAAACATGAATTTGTCAGTTTGAATAGTTCAAAACAGCGTTTTACTATGTTTTTGCAAGTTTAAAACAGCAATTTTATCGTCATTTCTCATAAATCGCCGTTTCACACGAAAGAAACATGAATTTGTCAGTTTTAATAGTTCAAAACAGCGTTTTTCTATGTTTTTGCAAGTTTAAAACAGCAGTTTTATTGTGATTTCACAAAAATCCACCGTTTCGAACAAAAGAAACCTGAATTTATCAGTTTGAATAGTTAAAAACAGCGTTTTTCTATGTTTTTGCAAGTATAAAACAGCAATTTTAGCGTCATTTCTCATAAATCGCCGTTTCACACGAAAGAAACATGAATTTGTCAGTTTGAATAGTTCAAAACAGCGTTTTACTATGTTTTTGCAAGTTTAAAACAGCAATTTTATCGTCATTTCTCATAAATCGCCGTTTCACACGAAAGAAACATGAATTTGTCAGTTTGAATAGTTCAAAACAGCGTTTTTCTATGTTTTTGCAAATTTAAAACAGCAGTTTTATCGTGATTTTACAAAAATCCACCGTTTCGAACGAAAGAAACCTGAATTTATCAGTTTGAATAGTTAAAAACAGCGTTTTTCTATGTTTTTGCAAGTTTAAAACAGCAATTTTAACGTCATTTCTCATAAATCGCCGTTTCACACGATAGAAACATGAATTTATCAGTTTGAATAGTTGGAAACAGCGTTTTTCTATGTTTTTGCAAGTTTAAAACAGCAGTTTTATCGTGATTTCACTAAAATCCACCGTTTCGAACGAAAGAAACCTGAATTTATCAGTTTGAATAGTTAAAAACAGCGTTTTTTTATGTTTTTGCAAGTTTAAAACAGCAATTTTATCGTCATTTCTCATAAATCGCCGTTTCACAAGAAAGAAACATGAATTTGTCAGTTTGAATAGTTCAAAACAGCGTTTTTCTATGTTTTTGCAAGTTTAAAACAGCAATTTTATCGTCATTTCTCATAAATCGCCGTTTCACACGAAAGAAACATGAATTTGTCAGTGTGAATAGTTCAAAACAGCGTTTTTCTATGTTTTTGCAAGTTTAAAACAGCAATTTTATCGTCATTTCTCATAAATCGCCGTTTCACACGAAAGAAACATGAATTTGTCAGTTTGAATAGTTCAAAACAGCGTTTTACTATGTTTTTGCAAGTTTAAAACAGCAATTTTATCGTCATTTCTCATAAATCGCCGTTTCACACGAAAGAAACATGAATTTGTCAGTTTTAATAGTTCAAAACAGCGTTTTTCTATGTTTTTGCAAGTTTAAAACAGCAGTTTTATAGTGATTTCACAAAAATCCACCGTTTCGAACGAAAGAAACATGAATTTGTCAGTTTGAATAGTTCAAAACAGCGTTTTTCTATGTTTTTGCAAGTTTAAAACAGCAATTTTAACGTCATTTCTCATAAATCGCCGTTTCACACGAAAGAAACATGAATTTATCAGTTTGAATAGTTGGAAACAGCGTTTTTCTATGTTTTTGCAAGTTTAAAACAGCAGTTTTATCGTCATTTCTCATAAATCGCCGTTTCACACGAAGGAAACATGAATTTGTCAGTTTGAATAGTTCAAAACAGCGTTTTACTATGTTTTTGCAAGTATAAAACAGCAATTTTAGCGTCATTTCTCATAAATCGCCGTTTCACACGAAAGAAACATGAATTTGTCAGTTTGAATAGTTCAAAACAGCGTTTTACTATGTTTTTGCAAGTTTAAAACAGCAATTTTATCGTCATTTCTCATAAATCGCCGTTTCACACGAAAGAAACATGAATTTGTCAGTTTGAATAGTTCAAAACAGCGTTTTTCTATGTTTTTGCAAATTTAAAACAGCAGTTTTATCGTGATTTTACAAAAATCCACCGTTTCGAACGAAAGAAACCTGAATTTATCAGTTTGAATAGTTAAAAACAGCGTTTTTCTATGTTTTTGCAAGTTTAAAACAGCAATTTTAACGTCATTTCTCATAAATCGCCGTTTCACACGAAAGAAACATGAATTTATCAGTTTGAATAGTTGGAAACAGCGTTTTTCTATGTTTTTGCAAGTTTAAAACAGCAGTTTTATCGTGATTTCACTAAAATCCACCGTTTCGAACGAAAGAAACCTGAATTTATCAGTTTGAATAGTTAAAAACAGCGTTTTTTTATGTTTTTGCAAGTTTAAAACAGCAATTTTATCGTCATTTCTCATAAATCGCCGTTTCACAAGAAAGAAACATGAATTTGTCAGTTTGAATAGTTCAAAACAGCGTTTTTCTATGTTTTTGCAAGTTTAAAACAGCAATTTTATCGTCATTTCTCATAAATCGCCGTTTCACACGAAAGAAACATGAATTTGTCAGTTTGAATAGTTCAAAACAGCGTTTTTCTATGTTTTTGCAAGTTTAAAACAGCAATTTTATCGTCATTTCTCATAAATCGCCGTTTCACACGAAAGAAACATGAATTTGTCAGTTTGAATAGTTCAAAACAGCGTTTTACTATGTTTTTGCAAGTTTAAAACAGCAATTTTATCGTCATTTCTCATAAATCGCCGTTTCACACGAAAGAAACATGAATTTGTCAGTTTTAATAGTTCAAAACAGCGTTTTTCTATGTTTTTGCAAGTTTAAAACAGCAGTTTTATAGTGATTTCACAAAAATCCACCGTTTCGAACGAAAGAAACATGAATTTGTCAGTTTGAATAGTTCAAAACAGCGTTTTTCTATGTTTTTGCAAGTTTAAAACAGCAATTTTAACGTCATTTCTCATAAATCGCCGTTTCACACGAAAGAAACATGAATTTATCAGTTTGAATAGTTGGAAACAGCGTTTTTCTATGTTTTTGCAAGTTTAAAACAGCAGTTTTATCGTCATTTCTCATAAATCGCCGTTTCACACGAAGGAAACATGAATTTGTCAGTTTGAATAGTTCAAAACAGCGTTTCACTATGTTTTTGCAAGTTTAAAACAGCAATTTTATCGACATTTCTCATAAATCGCCGTTTCACACGAAAGAAACATGAATTTGTCAGTTTTAATAGTTAAAAACAGCGTTTTTCTATGTTTTTGCAAGTATAAAACAGTAGTTTTATTGTGATTTCACAAAAATCCACCGTTTCGAACGAAAGAAACCTGAATTTATCAGTTTGAATAGTTAAAAACAGCGTTTTTCTATGTTTTTGCAAGTTTAAAACAGCAATTTTATCGTCATTTCTCATAAATCGCCGTTTCGCACGAAAGAAACCTGAATTTATCAGTTTGAATAGTTAAAAACAGCGTTTTTCTATGTTTTTGCAAGTTTAAAACAGCAATTTTAGCGTCATTTCTCATAAATCGCCGTTTCACACGAAAGAAACATGAATTTGTCAGTTTGAATAGTTCAAAACAGCGTTTTACTATGTTTTTGCAAGTTTAAAACAGCAATTTTATCGTCATTTCTCATAAATCGCCGTTTCACACGAAAGAAACATGAATTTGTCAGTTTGAATAGTTCAATACAGCGTTTTTCTATGTTTTTGCAAGTTTAAAACAGCAGTTTTATCGTGATTTCACAAAAATCCACCGTTTCGAACGAAAGAAACCTGAATTTATCAGTTTGAATAGTTAAAAACAGCGTTTTTCTATGTTTTTGCAAGTTTGAAACAGCAATTTTATCGTCATTTCTCATAAATCGCCGTTTCACACGAAAGAAACATGAATTTGTCAGTTTGAATAGTTCAAAACAGCGTTTTACTATGTTTTTGCATGTTTAAAACAGCAATTTTAACGTCATTTCACATAAATCGCCGTTTCACACGAAAGAAACATGAATTTATCAGTTTGAATAGTTAAAAACAGCGTTTTTCTATGTTTTTGCAAGTTTAAAACAGCAATTTTAGCGTTATTTCTCATAAATCGCCGTTTCACACGAAAGAAACATGAATTTGTGAGTTTGAATAGTTCAAAACAGCGTTTTTCTATGTTTTTGCAAGTTTAAAACAGCAATTTTATCGTCAATTCTCATAAATCGCCGTTTCACACGAAAGAAACATGAATTTGTCAGTTTGAATAGTTCAAAACAGCGTTTTACTATGTTTTTGCAAGTTTAAAACAGCAATTTTATCGTCATTTCTCATAAATCGCCGTTTCACACGAAAGAAACATGAATTTGTCAGTTTGAATAGTTCAATACAGCGTTTTTCTATGTTTTTGCAAGTTTAAAACAGCAGTTTTATCGTGATTTCACAAAAATCCACCGTTTCGAACGAAAGAAACCTGAATTTATCAGTTTGAATAGTTAAAAACAGCGTTTTTCTATGTTTTTTCAAGTTTGAAACAGCAATTTTATCGTCATTTCTCATAAATCGCCGTTTCACACGAAAGAAACATGAATTTGTCAGTTTGAATAGTTCAAAACAGCGTTTTACTATGTTTTTGCATGTTTAAAACAGCAATTTTAACGTCATTTCACATAAATCGCCGTTTCACACGAAAGAAACATGAATTTATCAGTTTGAATAGTTGAAAACAGCGTTTTTCTATGTTTTTGCAAGTTTAAATAGCAATTTTATCGTCTTTTCTCATAAATCGCCGTTTCACACGAAAGAAACATGAACTTATCAGTTTGAATAGTTGAAAACAGCGTTTTTCTATGTTTTTGCAAGTTTAAAACAGCAATTTTATCGTCATTTCTCATAAATCGCCGTTTCACACGAAAAAAACATGAATTTGTCAGTTTGAATAGTTCAAAACTGCGTTTTTCTATGTTTTTGCAAGTTTAAAACAGCAATTTTATCGTCATTTCTCACAAATCGCCGTTTCACACGAAAGAAACATGAATTTGTCAGTTTGAATAGTTCAAAACAGCGTTTTTCTATGTTTTTGCAAATTTAAAACAGCAGTTTTATCGTGATTTTACAAAAATCCACCGTTTCGAACGAAAGAAACCTGAATTTATCAGTTTGAATAGTTAAAAACAGCGTTTTTCTATGTTTTTGCAAGTTTAAAACAGCAATTTTAACGTCATTTCTCATAAATCGCCGTTTCACACGAAAGAAACATGAATTTATCAGTTTGAATAGTTGGAAACAGCGTTTTTCTATGTTTTTGCAAGTTTAAAACAGCAGTTTTATCGTGATTTCACTAAAATACACCGTTTCGAACGAAAGAAACCTGAATTTATCAGTTTGAATAGTTAAAAACAGCGTTTTTTTATGTTTTTGCAAGTTTAAAACAGCAATTTTATCGTCATTTCTCATAAATCGCCGTTTCACAAGAAAGAAACATGAATTTGTCAGTTTGAATAGTTCAAAACAGCGTTTTTCTATGTTTTTGCAAGTTTAAAACAGCAATTTTATCGTCATTTCTCATAAATCGCCGTTTCACACGAAAGAAACATGAATTTGTCAGTTTGAATAGTTCAAAACAGCGTTTTTCTATGTTTTTGCAAGTTTAAAACAGCAATTTTATCGTCATTTCTCATAAATCGCCGTTTCACACGAAAGAAACATGAATTTGTCAGTTTGAATAGCTCAAAACAGCGTTTTACTATGTTTTTGCAAGTTTAAAACAGCAATATCATCGTCATTTCTCATAAATCGCCGTTTCACACGAAAGAAACATGAATTTGTCAGTTTGAATAGTTCAAAACAGCGTTTTTCTATGTTTTTGCAAGTTTAAAACAGCAGTTTTATAGTGATTTCACAAAAATCCACCGTTTCGAACGAAAGAAACCTGAATTTATCAGTTTGAATAGTTAAAAACAGCGTTTTTCTATGTTTTTGCAAGTTTAAAACAGCAATTTTAACGTCATTTCTCATAAATCGCCGTTTCACACGAAAGAAACATGAATTTATCAGTTTGAATAGTTGGAAACAGCGTTTTTCTATGTTTTTGCAAGTTTAAAACAGCAGTTTTATCGTGATTTCACTAAAATCCACCGTTTCGAACGAAAGAAACCTGAATTTATCAGTTTGAATAGTTAAAAACAGCGTTTTTCTATGTTTTTGCAAGTTTAAAACAGCAATTTTATCGTCATTTCTCATAAATCGCCGTTTCACACGAAAGAAACATGAATTTGTCAGTTTGAATAGTTCAAAACAGCGTTTTACTATGTTATTGCAAGTTTAAAACAGCAGTTTTATTGTGATTTCACAAAAATCCACTGTTTCGAACGAAAGAAACCTGAATTTATCAGTTTGAATAGTTAAAAACAGCGTTTTTCTATGTTTTTGCAAGTTTAAAACAGCAATTTTATCGTCATTTCTTATAAATCGCCGTTTCGCACGAAAAAAACCTGAATTTTTCAGTTTGAATAGTTAAAAACAGCGTTTTTCTATGTTTTTGCAAGTTTAAAACAGCAATTTTATCGTCATTTCTCATAAATCGCCGTTTCACACAAAAGAAACATGAATTTGTCAGTTTGAATAGTTCAAAACAGCGTTTTTCTATGTTTTTGCAAGTTTAAAACAGCAATTTTATCGTCATTTCTCATAAATCGCCGTTTCACACGAAAGAAACATGAATTTGTCAGTTTGAATAGTTCAAAACAGCGTTTTACTATGTTTTTGCAAGTTTAAAACAGCAATTTTATCGTCATTTCTCATAAATCGCCGTTTCACACAAAAGAAACATGAATTTGTCAGTTTGAATAGTTCAAAACAGCGTTTTTCTATGTTTTTGCAAGTTTAAAACAGCAATTTTATCGTGATTTCACAAAAATCCACCGTTTCGAACGAAAGAAACCTGAATTTATCAGTTTGAATTGTTAAAAACAGCGTTTTTCTATGTTTTTGCAAGTTTAAAACAGCAATTTTATCGTCATTTCTCATAAATCGCCGTTTCACACGAAAGAAACATGAATTTGTCAGTTTGAATAGTTCAAAACAGCGTTTTTCTATGTTTTTGCAAGTTTAAAACAGCAATTTTATCGTCATTTCTCATAAATCGCCGTTTCACACGAAAGAAACATGAATTTGTCAGTTTGAATAGTTGAAAACAGCGTTTTACTATGTTTTTGCAAGTTTAAAACAGCAATTTTATCGTCATTTCTCATAAATCGCCAATTCACACAAAAGAAACATGAATTTGTCAGTTTGAATAGTTCAAAACAGCGTTTTTCTATGTTTTTGCAAGTTTAGAACAGCAGTTTTATCGTGATTTCACAAAAATCCACCGTTTCGAAGGAAAGAAACCTGAATTTATCAGTTTGAATAGTTAAAAACAGGGTTTTTCTATGTTTTTGCAAGTTTAAAACAGCAATTTTATCGTCATTTCTCATATATCGCCGTTTCACACGAAAGAAACATGAATTTGTCAGTTTGAATAGTTAAAAACAGCGTTTTACTATGTTTTTGCAAGTTTAAAACAGCAATTTTATCGTCATTTCTCATAAATCGCCGTTTCACACGAAAGAAACATGAAATTGTCAGTTTTATTAGTTCAAAACAGCGTTTTTCTATGTTTTTGCAAGTTTAAAACAGCAATTTTATTGTGATTTCACAAAAATCCACCGTTTCGAACGAAAAAAACCTGAATTTATCAGTTTGAATAGTTAAAAACAGCGTTTTTCTATGTTTTTGCAAGTTTAAAACAGCAATTTTATCGTCATTTCTCATAAATCGCCGTTTCGCACGAAAGAAACCTGAATTTATCAGTTTGAATAGTTAAAAACAGCGTTTTTCTATGTTTTTGCAAGTTTAAAACAGCAATTTTATCGTCATTTCTCATAAATCGCCGTTTCACACGAAAGAAACATGAATTTGTCAGTTTGAATAGTTCAAAACAGCGTTTTACTATGTTTTTGCAAGTTTAAAACAGCAATTTTATCGTCATTTCTCATAAATCGCCGTTTCACACAAAAGAAACATGAATTTGTCAGTTTGAATAGTTCAAAACAGCGTTTTTCTATGTTTTTGCAAGTTTAAAACAGCAATTTTATCGTGATTTCACAAAAATCCACCGTTTCGAACGAAAGAAACCTGAATTTATCAGTTTGAATTGTTAAAAACAGCGTTTTTCTATGTTTTTGCAAGTTTAAAACAGCAATTTTATCGTCATTTCTCATAAATCGCCGTTTCACACGAAAGAAACATGAATTTGTCAGTTTGAATAGTTCAAAACAGCGTTTTTCTATGTTTTTGCAAGTTTAAAACAGCAATTTTATGGTCATTTCTCATAAATCGCCGTTTCACACGAAAGAAACATGAATTTGTCAGTTTGAATAGTTGAAAACAGCGTTTTACTATGTTTTTGCAAGTTTAAAACAGCAATTTTATCGTCATTTCTCATAAATCGCCAATTCACACAAAAGAAACATGAATTTGTCAGTTTGAATAGTTCAAAACAGCGTTTTTCTATGTTTTTGCAAGTTTAGAACAGCAGTTTTATCGTGATTTCACAAAAATCCACCGTTTCGAAGGAAAGAAACCTGAATTTATCAGTTTGAATAGTTAAAAACAGGGTTTTTCTATGTTTTTGCAAGTTTAAAACAGCAATTTTATCGTCATTTCTCATATATCGCCGTTTCACACGAAAGAAACATGAATTTGTCAGTTTGAATAGTTCAAAACAGCGTTTTACTATGTTTTTGCAAGTTTAAAACAGCAATTTTATCGTCATTTCTCATAAATCGCCGTTTCACACGAAAGAAACATGAAATTGTCAGTTTTATTAGTTCAAAACAGCGTTTTTCTATGTTTTTGCAAGTTTAAAACAGCAGTTTTATTGTGATTTCACAAAAATCCACGGTTTCGAACGAAAAAAACCTGAATTTATCAGTTTGAATAGTTAAAAACAGCGTTTTTCTATGTTTTTGCAAGTTTAAAACAGCAATTTTATCGTTATTTCTCATAAATCGCCGTTTCGCACGAAAGAAACCTGAATTTATCAGTTTGAATAGTTAAAAACAGCGTTTTTCTATGTTTTTGCAAGTTTAAAACAGCAATTTTATCGTCATTTCTCATAAATCGCCGTTTCACACGAAAGAAACATGAATTTGTCAGTTTGAATAGTTCAAAACAGCGTTTTTCTATGTTTTTGCAAGTTTAAAACAGCAATTTTATCGTCATTTCTCATAAATCGCCAATTCACACAAAAGAAACATGAATTTGTCAGTTTGAATAGTTCAAAACAGCGTTTTTCTATGTTTTTGCAAGTTTAAAACAGCAGTTTTATCGTGATTTCACAAAAATCCACCGTTCCGAACGAAAGAAACCTGAATTTATCAGTTTGAATAGTTAAAAACAGCGTTTTTCTATGTTTTTGTAAGTTTGAAACAGCAATTTTATCGTCATTTCTCATAAATCGCCGTTTCACACGAAAGAAACATGAATTTGTCAGTTTGAATAGTTCAAAACAGCGTTTTACTATGTTTTTGCAAGTTTAAAACAGCAATTTTATCGTCATTTCTCATAAATCGCCGTTTCACACGAAAGAAACATGAAATTGTCAGTTTTAATAGTTCAAAACAGCGTTTTTCTATGTTTTTGCAAGTTTAAAACAGCAGTTTTATTGTGATTTCACAAAAATCCACCGTTTCGAACGAAAGAAACCTGAATTTATCAGTTTGAATAGTTAAAAACAGCGTTTTTCTATGTTTTTGCAAGTTTAAAACAGCAATTTTATCGTCATTTCTCATAAACCGCCGTTTCGCACAAAAGAAACCTGAATTTATCAGTTTGAATAGTTAAAAACAGCGTTTTTCTATGTTTTTGCAAGTTTAAAACAGCAATTTTATCGTCATTTCTCATAAATCGCCGTTTCACACGAAAGAAACATGAATTTGTCAGTTTGAATAGTTCAAAACAGCGTTTTTCTATGTTTTTGCAAGTTTAAAACAGCAATTTTATCGTCATTTCTCATAAATCGCCGTTTCACACGAAAGAAACATGAATTTGTCAGTTTGAATAGTTCAAAACAGCATTTTTCTATGTTTTTGCAAGTTTAAAACAGCAGTTTTATCGTGATTGCACAAAAATCCACCGTTTCGAACGAAAGAAACCTGAATTTATCAGTTTAAATAGTTGAAAACAGCGTTTTTCTATGTTTTTGCAAGTTTAAAACAGCAATTTTATTGTCATTTCTCATAAATCGCCGTTTCACACGAAAGAAACATGAATTTGTCAGTTTGAATAGTTCAAAACAGCGTTTTTCTATGTTTTTGCAAGTTTAAAACAGCAATTTTATCGTCATTTCTCATAAATCGCCGTTTTACACGGAAGAAACATGAATTTGTCAGTTTGAATAGTTGAAAACAGCGTTTTACTATGTTTTTGCAAGTTTAAAACAGCAATTTTATCGTCATTTCTCATAAATCGCCAATTCACACAAAAGAAACATGAATTTGTCAGTTTGAATAGTTCAAAACAGCGTTTTTCTATGTTTTTGCAAGTTTTGAACAGCAGTTTTATCGTGATTTCACAAAAATCCACCGTTTCGAAGAAAAGAAACCTGAATGTATCAGTTTGAATAGTTAAAAACAGGGTTTTTTTATGTTTTTGCAAGTTTAAAAAAGCAATTTTATCGTCATTTCTCATAAATCGCCGTTTCACACGAAAGAAACATGAATTTGTCAGTTTGAATAGTTCAAAACAGCGTTTTACTATGTTTTTGCAAGTTTAAAACAGCAATTTTTTAGTCATTTCTCATAAATCGCCGTTTCACACGAAAGAAACATGAAATTGTCAGTTTTATTAGTTCAAAACAGCGTTTTTCTATGTTTTTGCAAGTTTAAAACAGCAGTTTTATTGTGATTTCACAAAAATCCACCGTTTCGAACGAAAGAAACCTGAATTTATCAGTTTAAATAGTTAAAAACAGCGTTTTTCTATGTTTTTGCAAGTTTAAAACAGCAATTTTATCGTCATTTCTCATAAATCGCCGTTTCGCACGAAAGAAACCTGAATTTATCAGTTTGAATAGTTAAAAACAGCGTTTTTCTATGTTTTTGCAAGTTTAAAACAGCAATTTTATCGTCATTTCTCATAAATCGCCGTTTCACACGAAAGAAACATGAATTTGTCAGTTTGAATAGTTCAAAACAGCGTTTTTCTATGTTTTTGCAAGTTTAAAACAGCAATTTTATCGTCATTTCTCATAAATCGCCGTTTCACACGAAAGAAACATGAATTTGTCAGTTTGAATAGTTCAAAACAGCATTTTTCTATGTTTTTGCAAGTTTAAAACAGCAGTTTTATCGTGATTTCACAAAAATCCACCGTTTCGAACGAAAGAAACCTGAATTTATCAGTTTAAATAGTTGAAAACAGCGTTTTTCTATGTTTTTGCAAGTTTAAAACAGCAATTTTATCGTCATTTCTCATAAATCGCCGTTTCACACGAAAGAAACATGAATTTGTCAGTTTGAATAGTTCAAAACAGCGTTTTTCTATGTTTTTGCAAGTTTAAAACAGCAATTTTATCGTCATTTCTCATAAATCGCCGTTTCACACAAAAGAAACATGAATTTGTCAGTTTGAATAGTTCAAAACAGCGTTTTTCTATGTTTTTGCAAATTTAAAACAGCAGTTTTATCGTGATTTTACAAAAATCCACCGTTTCGAACGAAAGAAACCTGAATTTATCAGTTTGAATAGTTAAAAACAGCGTTTTTCTATGTTTTTGCAAGTTTAAAACAGCAATTTTATCGTCATTTCTCATAAATCGCCGTTTCGCACGAAAGAAACCTGAATTTATCAGTTTGAATAGTTAAAAACAGCGTTTTTCTATGTTTTTGCAAGTTTAAAACAGCAATTTTATCGTCATTTCTCATAAATCGCCGTTTCACACGAAAGAAACATGAATTTGTCAGTTTGAATAGTTCAAAACAGCGTTTTTCTATGTTTTTGCAAGTTTAAAACAGCAATTTTATCGTCATTTCTCATAAATCGCCAATTCACACAAAAGAAACATGAATTTGTCAGTTTGAATAGTTCAAAACAGCGTTTTTCTATGTTTTTGCAAGTTTAAAACAGCAGTTTTATCGTGATTTCACAAAAATCCACCGTTCCGAACGAAAGAAACCTGAATTTATCAGTTTGAATAGTTAAAAACAGCGTTTTTCTATGTTTTTGTAAGTTTGAAACAGCAATTTTATCGTCATTTCTCATAAATCGCCGTTTCACACGAAAGAAACATGAATTTGTCAGTTTGAATAGTTCAAAACAGCGTTTTACTATGTTTTTGCAAGTTTAAAACAGCAATTTTATCGTCATTTCTCATAAATCGCCGTTTCACACGAAAGATACATGAAATTGTCAGTTTTAATAGTTCAAAACAGCGTTTTTCTATGTTTTTGCAAGTTTAAAACAGCAGTTTTATTGTGATTTCACAAAAATCCACCGTTTCGAACGAAAGAAACCTGAATTTATCAGTTTGAATAGTTAAAAACAGCGTTTTTCTATGTTTTTGCAAGTTTAAAACAGCAATTTTATCGTCATTTCTCATAAACCGCCGTTTCGCACAAAAGAAACCTGAATTTATCAGTTTGAATAGTTAAAAACAGCGTTTTTCTATGTTTTTGCAAGTTTAAAACAGCAATTTTATCGTCATTTCTCATAAATCGCCGTTTCACACGAAAGAAACATGAATTTGTCAGTTTGAATAGTTCAAAACAGCGTTTTTCTATGTTTTTGCAAGTTTAAAACAGCAATTTTATCGTCATTTCTCATAAATCGCCGTTTCACACGAAAGAAACATGAATTTGTCAGTTTGAATAGTTCAAAACAGCATTTTTCTATGTTTTTGCAAGTTTAAAACAGCAGTTTTATCGTGATTGCACAAAAATCCACCGTTTCGAACGAAAGAAACCTGAATTTATCAGTTTAAATAGTTGAAAACAGCGTTTTTCTATGTTTTTGCAAGTTTAAAACAGCAATTTTATTGTCATTTCTCATAAATCGCCGTTTCACACGAAAGAAACATGAATTTGTCAGTTTGAATAGTTCAAAACAGCGTTTTTCTATGTTTTTGCAAGTTTAAAACAGCAATTTTATCGTCATTTCTCATAAATCGCCGTTTTACACGGAAGAAACATGAATTTGTCAGTTTGAATAGTTGAAAACAGCGTTTTACTATGTTTTTGCAAGTTTAAAACAGCAATTTTATCGTCATTTCTCATAAATCGCCAATTCACACAAAAGAAACATGAATTTGTCAGTTTGAATAGTTCAAAACAGCGTTTTTCTATGTTTTTGCAAGTTTTGAACAGCAGTTTTATCGTGATTTCACAAAAATCCACCGTTTCGAAGAAAAGAAACCTGAATGTATCAGTTTGAATAGTTAAAAACAGGGTTTTTTTATGTTTTTGCAAGTTTAAAAAAGCAATTTTATCGTCATTTCTCATAAATCGCCGTTTCACACGAAAGAAACATGAATTTGTCAGTTTGAATAGTTCAAAACAGCGTTTTACTATGTTTTTGCAAGTTTAAAACAGCAATTTTTTAGTCATTTCTCATAAATCGCCGTTTCACACGAAAGAAACATGAAATTGTCAGTTTTATTAGTTCAAAACAGCGTTTTTCTATGTTTTTGCAAGTTTAAAACAGCAGTTTTATTGTGATTTCACAAAAATCCACCGTTTCGAACGAAAGAAACCTGAATTTATCAGTTTGAATAGTTAAAAACAGCGTTTTTCTATGTTTTTGCAAGTTTAAAACAGCAATTTTATCGTCATTTCTCATAAATCGCCGTTTCGCACGAAAGAAACCTGAATTTATCAGTTTGAATAGTTAAAAACAGCGTTTTTCTATGTTTTTGCAAGTTTAAAACAGCAATTTTATCGTCATTTCTCATAAATCGCCGTTTCGCACGAAAGAAACCTGAATTTATCAGTTTGAATAGTTCAAAACAGCGTTTTTCTATGTTTTTGCAAGTTTAAAACAGCAATTTTATCGTCATTTCTCATAAATCGCCGTTTCACACGAAAGAAACATGAATTTGTCAGTTTGAATAGTTCAAAACAGCATTTTTCTATGTTTTTGCAAGTTTAAAACAGCAGTTTTATCGTGATTTCACAAAAATCCACCGTTTCGAACGAAAGAAACCTGAATTTATCAGTTTAAATAGTTGAAAACAGCGTTTTTCTATGTTTTTGCAAGTTTAAAACAGCAATTTTATCGTCATTTCTCATAAATCGCCGTTTCACACGAAAGAAACATGAATTTGTCAGTTTGAATAGTTCAAAACAGCGTTTTTTCTATGTTTTTGCAAGTTTAAAACAGCAATTTTATCGTCATTTCTCATAAATCGCCGTTTCACACAAAAGAAACATGAATTTGTCAGTTTGAATAGTTCAAAACAGCGTTTTTCTATGTTTTTGCAAATTTAAAACAGCAGTTTTATCGTGATTTTACAAAAATCCACCGTTTCGAACGAAAGAAACCTGAATTTATCAGTTTGAATAGTTAAAAACAGCGTTTTTCTATGTTTTTGCAAGTTTAAAACAGCAATTTTAACGTCATTTCTCATAAATCGCCGTTTCACACGAGAGAAACATGAATTTATCAGTTTGAATAGTTGGAAACAGCGTTTTTCTATGTTTTTGCAAGTTTAAAACAGCAGTTTTATCGTGATTTCACTAAAATCCACCGTTTCGAACGAAAGAAACCTGAATTTATCAGTTTGAATAGTTAAAAACAGCGTTTTTTATGTTTTTGCAAGTTTAAAACAGCAATTTTATCGTCATTTCTCATAAATCGCCGT
Organism: Poecilus cupreus; assembly: GCA_963942605.1. NCBI lineage: Eukaryota > Metazoa > Arthropoda > Insecta > Coleoptera > Carabidae > Poecilus > Poecilus cupreus. The sequence continues at coordinate 81,075 of CAWWDY010002729.1, read as the reverse complement.
TTCACACGAAAGAAACATGAATTTGTCAGTTTTAATAGTTCAAAACAGCGTTTTTCTATGTTTTTGCAAGTTTAAAACAGCAATTTTATCGTCTTTTCTCATAAATCGCCGTTTCACACGAAAGAAACATGAATTTATCAGTTTGAATAGTTGAAAACAGGGGTTTTCTATGTTTTTGCAAGTTTAAAACAGCAATTTTATCGTCATTTCTCATAAATCGCCGTTTCACACGAAAGAAACATGAATTTGTCAGTTTGAATAGTTCAAAACAGCGTTTTTCTATGTTTTTGCAAGTTTAAAACAGCAGTTTTATCGTGATTTCACAAAAATCCACCGTTTCGAACGAAAGAAACCTGAATTTATCAGTTTGAATAGTTAAAAACAGCGTTTTTCTATGTTTTTGCAAGTTTAAAATAGCAATTTTATCGTCATTTCTCATAAATCGCCGTTTCACACGAAAGAAACATGAATTTGTCAGTTTGAATAGTTCAAAACAGCGTTTTACTATGTTTTTGCAAGTTTAAAACAGCAATTTTATCGTCATATCTCATAAATCGCCGTTTCACACGAAAGAAACATGAATTTGTCAGTTTGAATAGTTCAAAACAGCGTTTTTCTATGTTTTTGCAAGTTTAAAACAGCAGTTTTATCGTGATTTCACAAAAATCCACCGTTTCGAACGAAAGAAACCTAAATTTATCAGTTTAAATAGTTAAAAAACAGCGTTTTTCTATGTTTTTGCAAGTTTAAAACAGCAATTTTATCGCCATTTCTCATAAATCGCCGTTTGACACGAAAGAAACATGAATTTGTCAGTTTTAATAGTTCAAAACAGCGTTTTACTATGTTTTTGCAAGTTTAAAACAGCAATTTTATCGTCATTTCTCATAAATCGCCGTTTCACACGAAAGAAACATGAATTTATCAGTTTGAATAGTTGAAAACAGCGTTTTTCTATGTTTTTGCACGTTTGAAACAGCAATTTTATCGTCATTTCTCATAAATCGCCGTTTCACACGAAAGAAACATGAATTTATCAGTTTGAATAGTTGAAAACAGAGTTTTTTTATGTTTTTGCAAGTTTAAAACAGCAATTTTATCGTCATTTCTCATAAATCGCCGTTTCACACGAAAGAAACATGAATTTGTCAGTTTGAATTGTTCAAAACAGCGTTTTTCTATGTTTTTGCAAGTTTAAAACAGTAATTTTATCGTCATTTCTCATAAATCGCCGTTTCACACGAAAGAAACATGAATTTGTCAGTTTGAATAGTTCAAAACAGCTTTTTTCTATGTTTTTGCAAGTTTAAAACGGCAGTTTTATCGTGATTTCACAAAAATCCACCGTTTCGAACTAAAGAAACCTGAATTTATCAGTTTGAATAGTTAAAAACAGCGTTTTTCTATGTTTTTGAAAGTTTAAAACAGCAATTTTAACGTCATTTCTCATAAATCGCCGTTTCACACGAAAGAAACATGAATTTATCAGTTTGAATAGTTGGAAACAGCGTTTTTCTATGTTTTTGCAAGTTTAAAACAGCAGTTTTATCGTGATTTCACTAAAATCCACCGTTTCGAACGAAAGAAACCTGAATTTATCAGTTTGAATAGTTAAAAACAGCGTTTTTTTATGTTTTTGCAAGTTTAAAACAGCAATTTTATCGTCATTTCTCATAAATCGCCGTTTCACACGAAAGAAACATGAATTTGTCAGTTTGAATAGTTCAAAACAGCGTTTTTCTATGTTTTTGCAAGTTTAAAACAGCAGTTTTATCGTGATTTCACAAAAATCCACCGTTTCGAACGAAAGAACCCTGAATTTATCAGTTTGAATAGTTAAAAACAGCGTTTTTCTATGTTTTTGCAAGTTTAAAACAGCAATTTTATCGTCATTTCTCATAAATCGCCGTTTCACACGAAAGAAACATGAATTTGTCAGTTTGAATAGTTCAAAACAGCGTTTTACTATGTTTTTGCAAGTTTAAAACAGCAATTTTATCGTCATTTCTCATAAATCGCCGTTTCACACGAAAGAAACATGAATTTATCAGTTTGAATAGTTGGAAACAGCGTTTTTCTATGTTTTTGCAAGTTTAAAACAGCAGTTTTATCGTGATTTCACTAAAATCCACCGTTTCGAACGAAAGAAACCTGAATTTATCAGTTTGAATAGTTAAAAACAGCGTTTTTTTATGTTTTTGCAAGTTTAAAACAGCAATTTTATCATCATTTCTCATAAATCGCCGTTTCACACGAAAGAAACATGAATTTGTCAGTTTGAATAGTTCAAAACAGCGTTTTTCTATGTTTTTGCAAGTTTAAAACAGCAATTTTATCGTCATTTCTCATAAATCTCCGTTTCACACGAAAGAAACATGAATTTGTCAGTTTGAATAGTTCAAAACAGCGTTTTACTATGTTTTTGCAAGTTTAAAACAGCAATTTTATCGTCATTTCTCATAAATCGCCGTTTCACACGAAAGAAACATGAATTTGTCAGTTTGAATAGTTCAAAACAGCGTTTTTCTATGTTTTTGCAAGTTTAAATCAGCAGTTTTATCGTGATTTCACAAAAATCCACCGTTTCGAACGAAAGAAACCTGAATTTATCAGTTTGAATAGTTAAAAACAGCGTTTTTCTATGTTTTTGCAAGTTTAAAACAGCAATTTTATCGTCATTTCTCATAAATCGCCGTTTCACACGAAAGAAACATGAATTTGTCAGTTTGAATAGTTCAAAACAGCGTTTTACTATGTTTTTGCAAGTTTAAAACAGCAATTTTATCGTCATTTTTCATAAATCGCCGTTTCACACGAAAGAAACATGAATTTGTCAGTTTGAATAGTTCAAAACAGCGTTTTACTATGTTTTTGCAAGTTTAAAACAGCAATTTTATCGTCATTTCTCATAAATCGCCGTTTCACACGAAAGAAACATGAATTTGTCAGTTTGAATAGTACAAAACAGCGTTTTTCTATGTTTTTGCAAGTTTAAAACAGCAATTTTATCGTCATTTCTCATAAATCGCCGTTTCGCACGAAAGAAACCTGAATTTATCAGTTTGAATAGTTAAAAACAGCGTTTTTTTATGTTTTTGCAAGTTTAAAACAGCAATTTTATCGTCATTTCTCATAAATCGCCGTTTCACACGAAAGAAACATGAATTTGTCAGTTTGAATAGTTCAAAACAGCGTTTTTCTATGTTTTTGCAAGTTTAAAACAGCAGTTTTATCGTGATTTCACAAAAATCCACCGTTTCGAACGAAAGAACCCTGAATTTATCAGTTTGAATAGTTAAAAACAGCGTTTTTCTATGTTTTTGCAAGTTTAAAACAGCAATTTTATCGTCATTTCTCATAAATCGCCGTTTCACACGAAAGAAACATAAATTTGTCAGTTTGAATAGTTCAAAACCGCGTTTTACTATGTTTTTGCAAGTTTAAAACAGCAATTTTATCGTCATTTCTCATAAATCGCCGTTTCACACGAAAGAAACATGAATTTATCAGTTTGAATAGTTGGAAACAGCGTTTTTCTATGTTTTTGCAAGTTTAAAACAGCAGTTTTATCGTGATTTCACTAAAATCCACCGTTTCGAACGAAAGAAACCTGAATTTATCAGTTTGAATAGTTAAAAACAGCGTTTTTCTATGTTTTTGCAAGTTTAAAACAGCAATTTTATCGTCATTTCTCATAAATTGCCGTTTCACACGAAAGAAACATGAATTTGTCAGTTTGAATAGTTCAAAACAGCGTTTTACTATGTTTTTGCAAGTTTAAAACAGCAGTTTTATTGTGATTTCACAAAAATCCACCGTTTCGAACGAAAGAAACCTGAATTTATCAGTTTGAATAGTTAAAAACAGCGTTTTTCTATGTTTTTGCAAGTTTAAAACAGCAATTTTATCGTCATTTCTCATAAATCGCCGTTTCACACGAAAGAAACATGAATTTGTCAGTTTGAATAGTTCAAAACAGCGTTTTACTATGTTTTTGCAAGTTTAAAACAGCAATTTTATCGTCATTTCTCATAAATCGCCGTTTCATACGAAAGAAACATGAATTTGTCAGTTTGAATAGTTCAAAACAGTGTTTTTCTATGTTTTTGCAAGTTTAAAACAGCAGTTATATCGTGATTTCACAAAAATCCACCGTTTCGAACGAAAGAAACTTGAATTTATCAGTTTGAATAGTTAAAAACAGCGTTTTTCTATGTTTTTGCAAGTTTAAAACAGCAATTTTATCGTCATTTCTCATAAATCGCCGTTTCACACGAAAGAAACATGAATTTATCAGTTTGAATAGTTAAAACAGCGTTTTTCTATGTTTTTGCAAGTTTAAAACTGCAATTTTATAGTCTTTTCTCATAAATCGCCGTTTCGCACGAAAGAAACATGAATTTATCAGTTTAAATAGTTGAAAACAGCGTTTTTCTATGTTTTTGCAAGTTTAAAACAGCAATTTTATCGTCATTTCTCATAAATCGCCGTTTCACACGAAAGAAACATGAATTTGTCAGTTTGAATAGTTCAAAACAGCGTTTTTCTATGTTTTTGCAAATTTAAAACAGCAGTTTTATCGTGATTTTACAAAAATCCACCGTTTCGAACGAAAGAAACCTGAATTTATCAGTTTGAATAGTTAAAAACAGCGTTTTTCTATGTTTTTGCAAGTTTAAAACAGCAATTTTAACGTCATTTCTCATAAATCGCCGTTTCACACGAAAGAAACATGAATTTATCAGTTTGAATAGTTGGAAACAGCGTTTTTCTATGTTTTTGCAAGTTTAAAACAGCAGTTTTATCGTGATTTCACTAAAATCCACCGTTTCGAACGAAAAAAACCTGAATTTATCAGTTTGAATAGTTAAAAACAGCGTTTTTCTATGTTTTTGCAAGTTTAAAACAGCAATTTTATCGTCATTTCTCATAAATCGCCGTTTCACACGAAAGAAACATGAATTTGTCAGTTTGAATAGTTCAAAACAGCGTTTTACTATGTTTTTGCAAGTTTAAAACAGCAATTTTATCGTCATTTTTCATAAATCGCCGTTTCACACGAAAGAAACATAAATTTGTCAGTTTGAATAGTTCAAAACAGCGTTTTACTATGTTTTTGCAAGTTTAAAACAGCAATTTTGTCGTCATTTCTCATAAATCGCCGTTTCACACGAAAGAAACATGAATTTGTCAGTTTGAATAGTTAAAAACAGCGTTTTTTTATGTTTTTGCAAGTTTAAAACAGCAATTTTATCGTCATTTCTCATAAATCGCCGTTTCACACGAAAGAAACATGAATTTGTCAGTTTGAATAGTACAAAACAGCGTTTTTCTATGTTTTTGCAAGTTTAAAACAGCAATTTTATCGTCATTTCTCATAAATCGCCGTTTCGCACGAAAGAAACCTGAATTTATCAGTTTGAATAGTTAAAAACAGCGTTTTTCTATGTTTATGCAAGTTTAAAACAGCAATTTTATCGTCATTTCTCATAAATCGCCGTTTCACACGAAAGAAACATGAATTTGTCAGTTTGAATAGTTCAAAACAGCGTTTTTCTATGTTTTTGCAAGTTTAAAACAGCAGTTTTATTGTGATTTCACAAAAATCCACCGTTTCGAACGAAAGAAACCTGAATTTATCAGTTTGAATAGTTAAAAACAGCGTTTTTCTATGTTTTTGCAAGTTTAAAACAGCAATTTTATCGTCATTTCTCATAAATCGCCGTTTCACACGAAAGAAACATGAATTTGTCAGTTTGAATAGTTCAAAACAGCGTTTTACTATGTTTTTGCAAGTTTAAAACAGCAATTTTATCGTCATTTCTCATAAATCGCCGTTTCATACGAAAGAAACATGAATTTGTCAGTTTGAATAGTTCAAAACAGCGTTTTTCTATGTTTTTGCAAATTTAAAACAGCAGTTTTATCGTGATTTTACAAAAATCCACCGTTTCGAACGAAAGAAACCTGAATTTATCAGTTTGAATAGTTAAAAACAGCGTTTTTCTATGTTTTTGCAAGTTTAAAACAGCAATTTTAACGTCATTTCTCATAAATCGCCGTTTCACACGAAAGAAACATGAATTTATCAGTTTGAATAGTTGGAAACAGCGTTTTTCTATGTTTTTGCAAGTTTAAAACAGCAGTTTTATCGTGATTTCACTAAAATCCACCGTTTCGAACGAAAGAAACCTGAATTTATCAGTTTGAATAGTTAAAAACAGCGTTTTTTTATATTTTTGCAAGTTTAAAACAGCAATTTTATCGTCATTTCTCATAAATCGCCGTTTCACACGAAAGAAACATGAATTTGTCAGTTTGAATAGTTCAAAACAGCGTTTTTCTATGTTTTTGCAAGTTTAAAACAGCAATTTTATCGTCATTTCTCATAAATCGCCGTTTCACACGAAAGAAACATGAATTTATCAGTTTGAATAGTTGAAAACAGCGTTTTTCTATGTTTTTGCAAGTTTAAAACAGCAATTTTATCGTCATTTCTCATAAATCGCCGTTTCACACGAAAGAAACATGAATTTGTCAGTTTGAATAGTTCAAAACAGCGTTTTACTATGTTTTTGCAAGTTTAAAACAGCAATTTTATCGTCATTTCTCATAAATCGCCGTTTCACACGAAAGAAACATGAATTTGTTAGTTTGAATAGTTCAAAACAGCGTTTTTCTATGTTTTTGCAAGTTTAAAACAGCAGTTTTATCGTGATTTCACTAAAATCCAGCGTTTCGAACGAAAGAAACCTGAATTTATCAGTTTGAATAGTTAAAAACAGCGTTTTTCTATGTTTTTGCAAATTTAAAACAGCAATTTTATCGTCATTTCTCATAAATCGCCGTTTCACACGAAAGAAACATGAATTTGTCAGTTTGAATAGTTCAAAACAGCGTTTTTCTATGTTTTTGCAAATTTAAAACAGCAGTTTTATCGTGATTTTACAAAAATCCACCGTTTCGAACGAAAGAAACCTGAATTTATTAGTTTGAATAGTTAAAAACAGCGTTTTTCTATGTTTTTGCAAGTTTAAAACAGCAATTTTAACGTCATTTCTCATAAATCGCCGTTTCACACGAAAGAAACATGAATTTTTTAGTTTGAATAGTTGAAAACAGCGTTTTTCTATGTTTTTGCAAGTTTAAAACAGCAATTTTATCGTCTTTTCTCATAAATCGCCGTTTCACACGAAAGAAACATGAATTTATCAGTTTGAATAGTTGAAAACAGCGTTTTTCTATGTTTTTGCAAGTTTAAAACAGCAATTTTATCGTCTTTTCTCATAAATCGCCGTTTCACACGAAAGAAACATGAATTTATCAGTTTGAATAGTTGAAAACAGCGTTTTTCTATGTTTTTGCAAGTTTAAAACAGCAATTTTATCGTCATTTCTCATAAATCGCCGTTTCACACGAAAGAAACATGAATTTGTCAGTTTGAATAGTTCAAAACAGCGTTTTTCTATGTTTTTGCAAGTTTAAAACAGCAATTTTATCGTCATTTCTCATAAATCGCCGTTTCACACGTAAGAAACATGAATTTGTCAGTTTGAATAGTTCAAAACAGCGTTTTTCTATGTTTTTGCAAATTTAAAACAGCAGTTTTATCGTGATTTTACAAAAATCCACCGTTTCGAACGAAAGAAACCTGAATTTATCAGTTTGAATAGTTAAAAACAGCGTTTTTCTATGTTTTTGCAAGTTTAAAACAGCAATTTTAACGTCATTTCTCATAAATCGCCGTTTCACACGAAAGAAACATGAATTTATCAGTTTGAATAGTTGGAAACAGCGTTTTTCTATGTTTTTGCAAGTTTAAAACAGCAGTTTTATCGTGATTTTACTAAAATCCACCGTTTCGAACGAAAGAAACCTGAATTTATCAGTTTGAATAGTTAAAAACAGCGTTTTTTTATGTTTTTGCAAGTTTAAAACAGCAATTTTATCGTCATTTCTCATAAATCGCCGTTTCACACGAAAGAAACATGAATTTGTCAGTTTGAATAGTTCAAAACAGCGTTTTTCTATGTTTTTGCAAGTTTAAAACAGCAATTTTATCGTCATTTCTCATAAATCGCCGTTTCACACGAAAGAAACATGAATTTATCAGTTTGAATAGTTGAAAACAGCGTTTTTCTATGTTTTTGCAAGTTTAAAACAGCAATTTTATCGTCATTTCTCATAAATCGCCGTTTCACACGAAAGAAACATGAATTTGTCAGTTTGAATAGTTCAAAACAGCGTTTTACTATGTTTTTGCAAGTTTAAAACAGCAATTTTATCGTCATTTCTCATAAATCGCCGTTTCACACGAAAGAAACATGAATTTGTTAGTTTGAATAGTTCAAAACAGCGTTTTTCTATGTTTTTGCAAATTTAAAACTGCAGTTTTATCGTGATTTTACAAAAATCCACCGTTTCGAACGAAAGAAACCTGAATTTATCAGTTTGAATAGTTCAAAACAGCGTTTTACTATGTTTTTGCAAGTTTAAAACAGCAATTTTAACGTCATTTCTCATAAATCGCCGTTTCACACGAAAGAAACATGAATTTATCAGTTTGAATAGTTGGAAACAGCGTTTTTCTATGTTTTTGCAAGTTTAAAACAGCAGTTTTATCGTGATTTCACTAAAATCCACCGTTTCGAACGAAAGAAACATGAATTTGTCAGTTTGAATAGTTCAAAACAGCGTTTTTCTATGTTTTTGCAAGTTTAAAACAGCAGTTATATCGTGATTTCACAAAAATCCACCGTTTCAAACGAAAGAAACTTGAATTTATCAGTTTGAATAGTTAAAAACAGCGTTTTTTTATGTTTTTGCAAGTTTAAAACAGCAATTTTATCGTCATTTCTCATAAATCGCCGTTTCACACGAAAGAAACATGAATTTGTCAGTTTGAATAGTTCAAAACAGCGTTTTACTATGTTTTTGCATGTTTAAAACAGCAATTTTATCGTCATTTCTCATAAATCGCCGTTTCACACGAAAGAAACATGAATTTATCAGTTTGAATAGTTGAAAACAGCGTTTTTCTATGTTTTTGCAAGTTTAAACAGCAATTTTATCGTCTTTTCTCATAAATCGCCGTTTCACACGAAAGAAACATGAATTTATCAGTTTGAATAGTTGAAAACAGCGTTTTTCTATGTTTTTGCAAGTTTAAAACAGCAATTTTATCGTCATTTCTCATAAATCGCCGTTTCACACGAAAGAAACATGAATTTGTCAGTTTGAATAGTTCAAAACAGCGTTTTTCTATGTTTTTGCAAGTTTAAAACAGCAATTTTATCGTCATTTCTCATAAATCGCCGTTTCACACGAAAGAAACATGAATTTGTCAGTTTGAATAGTTCAAAATAGCGTTTTTCTATGTTTTTGCAAATTTAAAACAGCAGTTTTATCGTGATTTTACAAAAATCCACCGTTTCGAACGAAAGAAACCTGAATTTATCAGTTTGAATAGTTAAAAACAGCGTTTTTCTATGTTTTTGCAAGTTTAAAACAGCAATTTTAACGTCATTTCTCATAAATCGCCGTTTCACACGAAAGAAACATGAATTTATCAGTTTGAATAGTTGGAAACAGCGTTTTTCTATGTTTTTGCAAGTTTAAAACAGCAGTTTTATCGTGATTTCACTAAAATACACCGTTTCGAACGAAAGAAACCTGAATTTATCAGTTTGAATAGTTAAAAACAGCGTTTTTTTTATGTTTTTGCAAGTTTAAAACAGCAATTTTATCGTCATTTCTCATAAATCGCCGTTTCACACGAAAGAAACATGAATTTGTCAGTTTGAATAGTTCAAAACAGCGTTTTTCTATGTTTTTGCAAGTTTAAAACAGCAATTTTATCGTCATTTCTCATAAATCGCCGTTTCACACGAAAGAAACATGAATTTATCAGTTTGAATATATGAAAACAGCGTTTTTCTATGTTTTTGCAAGTTTAAAACAGTTATTTATTCGTCATTTCTCATAAATCGCCGTTTCATACGAAAGAAACATGAATTTGTCAGTTTGAATAGTTCAAAACAGCGTTTTACTATGTTTTTGCAAGTTTAAAACAGCAATTTTATCGTCATTTCTCAAAAATCGCCGTTTCACACGAAAGAAACATGAATTTGTTTGTTTGAATAGTTCAAAACAGCGTTTTTCTATGTTTTTGCAAGTTTAAAACAGCAGTTTTATCGTGATTTCACAAAAATCCACCGTTTCGAACGAAAGAAACCTGAATTTATCAGTTTGAATAGTTAAAAACAGCATTTTTCTATGTTCTTGCAAGTTTAAAACAGCAATTTTATCGTCATTTCTCATAAATCGCCGTTTCACACGAAAGAAACATGAATTTGTCAGTTTGAATAGTTGAAAACAGCGTTTTTCTATGTTTTTGCAAGTTTAAAACAGCAATTTTATCGTCTTTTCTCATAAATCGCCGTTTCACACGAAAGAAACATGAATTTATCAGTTTGAATAGTTGAAAACAGCGTTTTTCTATGTTTTTGCAAGTTTAAAACAGCAATATAATCGTCATTTCTCATAAATCGCCGTTTCACACGAAAGAAACATGAATTTGTCAGTTTGAATAGTTCAAAACAGCGTTTTTCTATGTTTTTGCAAGTTTAAAACAGCAATTTTATCGTCATTTCTCATAAATCGCCGTTTCACACGAAAGAAACATGAATTTGTCAGTTTGAATAGTTCAAAACAGCGTTTTTCTATGTTTTTGCAAATTTAAAACAGCAGTTTTATCGTGATTTTACAAAAATCCACCGTTTCGAACGAAAGAAACCTGAATTTATCAGTTTTAATAGTTAAAAACAGTATTTTTCTATGTTTTTGCAAGTTTAAAACAGCAATTTTAACGTCATTTCTCATAAATCGCCGTTTCACACGAAAGAAACATGAATTTATCAGTTTGAATAGTTGGAAACAGCGTTTTTCTATGTTTTTGCAAGTTTAAAACAGCAGTTTTATCGTGATTTCACTAAAATCCACCGTTTCGAACGAAAGAAACCTGAATTTATCAGTTTGAATAGTTAAAAACAGCGTTTTTTTATGTTTTTGCAAGTTTAAAACAGCAATTTTATCGTCATTTCTCATAAATCGCCGTTTCACACGAAAGAAACATGAATTTGTCAGTTTGAATAGTTCAAAACAGCGTTTTTCTATGTTTTTGCAAGTTTAAAACAGCAATTTTATCGTCATTTCTCATAAATCGCCGTTTCACACGAAAGAAACATGAATTTATCAGTTTGAATAGTTGAAAACAGCGTTTTTCTATGTTTTTGCAAGTTTAAAACAGCAATTTTATCGTCATTTCTCATAAATCGCCGTTTCACACGAAAGAAACATGAATTTGTCAGTTTGAATAGTTCAAAACAGCGTTTTACTATGTTTTTGCAAGTTTAAAACAGCAATTTTATCGTCATTTCTCATAAATCGCCGTTTCACACGAAAGAAACATGAATTTGTTAGTTTGAATAGTTCAAAACAGCGTTTTTCTATGTTTTTGCAAATTTAAAACTGCAGTTTTATCGTGATTTTACAAAAATCCACCGTTTCGAACGAAAGAAACCTGAATTTATCAGTTTGAATAGTTAAAAACAGCGTTTTTCTATGTTTTTGCAAGTTTAAAACAGCAATTTTAACGTCATTTCTCATAAATCGCCGTTTCACACAAAAGAAACATGAATTTATCAGTTTGAATAGTTGAAAACAGCGTTTTTCTATGTTTTTGCAAGTTTAAAACAGCAGTTTTATCGTGATTTCACTAAAATCCACCGTTTCGAACGAAAGAAACCTGAATTTATCAGTTTGAATAGTTAAAAACAGCATTTTTCTATGTTTTTGCAAGTTTAAAACAGCAATTTTATCGTCATTTCTCATAAATCGCCGTTTCACACGAAAGAAACATGAATTTGTCAGTTTGAATAGTTCAAAACAGCGTTTTACTATGTTATTGCAAGTTTAAAACAGCAATTTTATCGTCATTTCTCATAAATCGTCGTTTCACACGAAAGAAACATGAATTTGTCAGTTTGAATAGTTCAAAACAGCGTTTTTCTATGTTTTTGCAAGTTTAAAACAGCAGTTATATCGTGATTTCACAAAAATCCACCGTTTCAAACGAAAGAAACTTGAATTTATCAGTTTGAATAGTTAAAAACAGCGTTTTTTTATGTTTTTGCAAGTTTAAAACAGCAATTTTATCGTCATTTCTCATAAATCGCCGTTTCACACGAAAGAAACATGAATTTGTCAGTTTGAATAGTTCAAAACAGCGTTTTACTATGTTTTTGCATGTTTAAAACAGCAATTTTATCGTCATTTCTCATAAATCGCCGTTTCACACGAAAGAAACATGAATTTATCAGTTTGAATAGTTGAAAACAGCGTTTTTCTATGTTTTTGCAAGTTTAAACAGCAATTTTATCGTCTTTTCTCATAAATCGCCGTTTCACACGAAAGAAACATGAATTTATCAGTTTGAATAGTTGAAAACAGCGTTTTTCTATGTTTTTGCAAGTTTAAAACAGCAATTTTATCGTCATTTCTCATAAATCGCCGTTTCACACGAAAGAAACATGAATTTGTCAGTTTGAATAGTTCAAAACAGCGTTTTTCTATGTTTTTGCAAGTTTAAAACAGCAATTTTATCGTCATTTCTCATAAATCGCCGTTTCACACGAAAGAAACATGAATTTGTCAGTTTGAATAGTTCAAAATAGCGTTTTTCTATGTTTTTGCAAATTTAAAACAGCAGTTTTATCGTGATTTTACAAAAATCCACCGTTTCGAACGAAAGAAACCTGAATTTATCAGTTTGAATAGTTAAAAACAGCGTTTTTCTATGTTTTTGCAAGTTTAAAACAGCAATTTTAACGTCATTTCTCATAAATCGCCGTTTCACACGAAAGAAACATGAATTTATCAGTTTGAATAGTTGGAAACAGCGTTTTTCTATGTTTTTGCAAGTTTAAAACAGCAGTTTTATCGTGATTTCACTAAAATACACCGTTTCGAACGAAAGAAACCTGAATTTATCAGTTTGAATAGTTAAAAACAGCGTTTTTTTATGTTTTTGCAAGTTTAAAACAGCAATTTTATCGTCATTTCTCATAAATCGCCGTTTCACACGAAAGAAACATGAATTTGTCAGTTTGAATAGTTCAAAACAGCGTTTTTCTATGTTTTTGCAAGTTTAAAACAGCAATTTTATCGTCATTTCTCATAAATCGCCGTTTCACACGAAAGAAACATGAATTTATCAGTTTGAATATATGAAAACTGCGTTTTTCTATGTTTTTGCAAGTTTAAAACAGCAATTTTATCGTCATTTCTCATAAATCGCCGTTTCATACGAAAGAAACATGAATTTGTCAGTTTGAATAGTTCAAAACAGCGTTTTACTATGTTTTTGCAAGTTTAAAACAGCAATTTTATCGTCATTTCTCAAAAATCGCCGTTTCACACGAAAGAAACATGAATTTGTTTGTTTGAATAGTTCAAAACAGCGTTTTTCTATGTTTTTGCAAGTTTAAAACAGCAGTTTTATCGTGATTTCACAAAAATCCACCGTTTCGAACGAAAGAAACCTGAATTTATCAGTTTGAATAGTTAAAAACAGCATTTTTCTATGTTTTTGCAAGTTTAAAACAGCAATTTTATCGTCATTTCTCATAAATCGCCGTTTCACACGAAAGAAACATGAATTTGTCAGTTTGAATAGTTGAAAACAGCGTTTTTCTATGTTTTTGCAAGTTTAAAACAGCAATTTTATCGTCTTTTCTCATAAATCGCCGTTTCACACGAAAGAAACATGAATTTATCAGTTTGAATAGTTGAAAACAGCGTTTTTCTATGTTTTTGCAAGTTTAAAACAGCAATATAATCGTCATTTCTCATAAATCGCCGTTTCACACGAAAGAAACATGAATTTGTCAGTTTGAATAGTTCAAAACAGCGTTTTTCTATGTTTTTGCAAGTTTAAAACAGCATTTTTATCGTCATTTCTCATAAATCGCCGTTTCACACGAAAGAAACATGAATTTGTCAGTTTGAATAGTTCAAAACAGCGTTTTTCTATGTTTTTGCAAATTTAAAACAGCAGTTTTATCGTGATTTTACAAAAATCCACCGTTTCGAACGAAAGAAACCTGAATTTATCAGTTTTAATAGTTAAAAACAGTATTTTTCTATGTTTTTGCAAGTTTAAAACAGCAATTTTAACGTCATTTCTCATAAATCGCCGTTTCACACGAAAGAAACATGATTTTATCAGTTTGAATAGTTGGAAACAGCGTTTTTCTATGTTTTTGCAAGTTTAAAACAGCAGTTTTATCGTGATTTCACTAAAATCCACCGTTTCGAACGAAAGAAACCTGAATTTATCAGTTTGAATAGTTAAAAACAGCGTTTTTTTATGTTTTTGCAAGTTTAAAACAGCAATTTTATCGTCATTTCTCATAAATCGCCGTTTCACACGAAAGAAACATGAATTTGTCAGTTTGAATAGTTCAAAACAGCGTTTTTCTATGTTTTTGCAAGTTTAAAACAGCAATTTTATCGTCATTTCTCATAAATCGCCGTTTCACACGAAAGAAACATGAATTTATCAGTTTGAATAGTTGAAAACAGCGTTTTTCTATGTTTTTGCAAGTTTAAAACAGCAATTTTATCGTCATTTCTCATAAATCGCCGTTTCACACGAAAGAAACATGAATTTGTCAGTTTGAATAGTTCAAAACAGCGTTTTACTATGTTTTTGCAAGTTTAAAACAGCAATTTTATCGTCATTTCTCATAAATCGCCGTTTCACACGAAAGAAACATGAATTTGTTAGTTTGAATAGTTCAAAACAGCGTTTTTCTATGTTTTTGCAAGTTTAAAACAGCAGTTTTATCGTGATTTCACAAAAATCCAGCGTTTCGAACGAAAGAAACCTGAATTTATCAGTTTGAATAGTTAAAAACAGCGTTTTTCTATGTTTTTGCAAATTTAAAACAGCAATTTTATCGTCATTTCTCATAAATCGCCGTTTCACACGAAAGAAACATGAATTTGTCAGTTTGAATAGTTCAAAACAGCGTTTTTCTATGTTTTTGCAAATTTAAAACAGCAGTTTTATCGTGATTTTACAAAAATCCACCGTTTCGAACGAAAGAAACCTGAATTTATCAGTTTGAATAGTTAAAAACAGCGTTTTTCTATGTTTTTGCAAGTTTAAAACAGCAATTTTATCGTCATTTCTCATAAATCGCCGTTTCACACGAAAAAAACATGAATTTGTCAGTTTGAATAGTTCAAAACAGCGTTTTTCTATGTTTTTGCAAGTTTAAAACAGCAATTTTATCGTCATTTCTCATAAATCGCCGTTTCACACGAAAGAAACATGAATTTGTCAGTTTGAATAGTTCAAAACAGCGTTTTTCTATGTTTTTGCAAATTTAAAACAGCAGTTTTATCGTGATTTTACAAAAATCCACCGTTTCGAACGAAAGAAACCTGAATTTATCAGTTTGAATAGTTAAAAACAGCGTTTTTCTATGTTTTTGCAAGTTTAAAACAGCAATTTTAACGTCATTTCTCATAAATCGCCGTTTCACACGAAAGAAACATGAATTTATCAGTTTGAATAGTTGGAAACAGCGTTTTTCTATGTTTTTGCAAGTTTAAAACAGCAGTTTTATCGTGATTTCACTAAAATCCACCGTTTCGAACGAAAGAAACCTGAATTTATCAGTTTGAATAGTTAAAAAAAGCGTTTTTTTATGTTTTTGCAAGTTTAAAACAGCAAATTTATCGTCATTTCTCATAAATCGCCGTTTCACACGAAAGAAACATGAATTTGTCAGTTTGAATAGTTCAAAACAGCGTTTTTCTATGTTTTTGCAAGTTTAAAACAGCAATTTTATCGTCATTTCTCATAAATCGCCGTTTCACACGAAAGAAACATGAATTTATCAGTTTGAATAGTTGAAAACAGCGTTTTTCTATGTTTTTGCAAGTTTAAAACAGCAATTTTATCGTCATTTCTCATAAACGCCGTTTCACACGAAAGAAACATGAATTTGTCAGTTTGAATAGTTTAAAACAGCGTTTTACTATGTTTTTGCAAGTTTAAAACAGCAATTTTATCGTCATTTCTCATAAATCGCCGTTTCACACGAAAGAAACATGAATTTATCAGTTTGAATAGTTGAAAACAGCGTTTTTCTATGTTTTTGCAAGTTTAAAACAGCAATTTTATCGTCATTTCTCATAAATCGCCGTTTCACACGAAAGAAACATGAATTTGTCAGTTTGAATAGTTCAAAACAGCGTTTTACTATGTTTTTGCAAGTTTAAAACAGCAATTTTATCGTCATTTCTCATAAATCGCCGTTTCACACGAAAGAAACATGAATTTGTTAGTTTGAATAGTTCAAAACAGCGTTTTTCTATGTTTTTGCAAGTTTAAAACAGCAGTTTTATCGTGATTTCACAAAAATCCAGCGTTTCGAACGAAAGAAACCTGAATTTATCAGTTTGAATAGTTAAAAACAGCGTTTTTCTATGTTTTTGCAAATTTAAAACAGCAATTTTATCGTCATTTCTCATAAATCGCCGTTTCACACGAAAGAAACATGAATTTGTCAGTTTGAATAGTTCAAAACAGCGTTTTTCTATGTTTTTGCAAATTTAAAACAGCAGTTTTATCGTGATTTTACAAAAATCCACCGTTTCGAACGAAAGAAACTTGAATTTATCAGTTTGAATAGTTAAAAACAGCGTTTTTCTATGTTTTTGCAAGTTTAAAACAGCAATTTTATCGTCATTTCTCATAAATCGCCGTTTCACACGAAAAAAACATGAATTTGTCAGTTTGAATAGTTCAAAACAGCGTTTTTCTATGTTTTTGCAAGTTTAAAACAGCAATTTTATCGTCATTTCTCATAAATCGCCGTTTCACACGAAAGAAACATGAATTTGTCAGTTTGAATAGTTCAAAACAGCGTTTTTCTATGTTTTTGCAAATTTAAAACAGCAGTTTTATCGTGATTTTACAAAAATCCACCGTTTCGAACGAAAGAAACCTGAATTTATCAGTTTGAATAGTTAAAAACAGCGTTTTTCTATGTTTTTGCAAGTTTAAAACAGCAATTTTAACGTCATTTCTCATAAATCGCCGTTTCACACGAAAGAAACATGAATTTATCAGTTTGAATAGTTGGAAACAGCGTTTTTCTATGTTTTTGCAAGTTTAAAACAGCAGTTTTATCGTGATTTCACTAAAATCCACCGTTTCGAACGAAAGAAACCTGAATTTATCAGTTTGAATAGTTAAAAACAGCGTTTTTTTATGTTTTTGCAAGTTTAAAACAGCAAATTTATCGTCATTTCTCATAAATCGCCGTTTCACACGAAAGAAACATGAATTTGTCAGTTTGAATAGTTTAAAACAGCGTTTTTCTATGTTTTTGCAAGTTTAAAACAGCAATTTTATCGTCATTTCTCATAAATCGCCGTTTCACACGAAAGAAACATGAATTTATCAGTTTGAATAGTTGAAAACAGCGTTTTTCTATGTTTTTGCAAGTTTAAAACAGCAATTTTATCGTCATTTCTCATAAACGCCGTTTCACACGAAAGAAACATGAATTTGTCAGTTTGAATAGTTTAAAACAGCGTTTTACTATGTTTTTGCAAGTTTAAAACAGCAATTTTATCGTCATTTCTCATAAATCGCCGTTTCACACGAAAGAAACATGAATTTGTTAGTTTGAATAGTTCAAAACAGCGTTTTTCTATGTTTTTGCAAGTTTAAAACAGCAGTTTTATCGTGATTTCACAAAAATCCAGCGTTTCGAACGAAAGAAACCTGAATTTATCAGTTTGAATAGTTAAAAACAGCGTTTTTCTATGTTTTTGCAAATTTAAAACAGCAATTTTATCGTCATTTCTCATAAATCGCCGTTTCACACGAAAGAAACATGAATTTGTCAGTTTGAATAGTTCAAAACAGCGTTTTTCTATGTTTTTGCAAATTTAAAACAGCAGTTTTATCGTGATTTTACAAAAATCCACCGTTTCGAACGAAAGAAACCTGAATTTATCAGTTTGAATAGTTAAAAACAGCGTTTTTCTATGTTTTTGCAAGTTTAAAACAGCAATTTTAACGTCATTTCTCATAAATCGCCGTTTCACACGAAAGAAACATGAATTTATCAGTTTGAATAGTTCGAAACAACGTTTTTCTATGTTTTTGCAAGTTTAAAACAGCAGTTTTATCGTGATTTCACTAAAATCCACCGTTTCGAACGAAAGAAACCTGAATTTATCAGTTTGAATAGTTAAAAACAGCATTTTTCTATGTTTTTGCAAGTTTAAAACAGCAATTTTATCGTCATTTCTCATAAATCGCCGTTTCACACGAAAGAAACATGAATTTGTCAGTTTGAATAGTTTAAAACAGCGTTTTACTATGTTATTGCAAGTTTAAAACAGCAATTTTATCGTCATTTCTCATAAATCGCCGTTTTACACGAAAGAAACATGAATTTGTCAGTTTGAATAGTTCAAAACAGCGTTTTTCTATGTTTTTGCAAGTTTAAAACAGCAGTTTTATTGTGATTTCACAAAAATCCACTGTTTCGAACGAAAGAAACCTGAATTTATCAGTTTGAATAGTTAAAAACAGCGTTTTTCTATGTTTTTGCAAGTTTAAAACAGCAATTTTATCGTCATTTCTTATAAATCGCCGTTTCGCACGAAAAAAACCTGAATTTTTCAGTTTGAATAGTTAAAAACAGCGTTTTTCTATGTTTTTGCAAGTTTAAAACAGCAATTTTATCGTCATTTCTCATAAATCGCCGTTTCACACGAAAGAAACATGAATTTGTCAGTTTGAATAGTTCAAAACAGCGTTTTTCTATGTTTTTGTAAGGAATAAAACAGCAATTTTAGCGTCATTTCTCATAAATCGCCGTTTCACACGAAAGAAACATGAATTTGTCAGTTTGAATAGTTCAAAACAGCGTTTTACTATGTTTTTGCAAGTTTAAAACAGCAATTTTATCGTCATTTCTCATAAATCGCCGTTTCACACGAAAGAAACATGAATTTGTCAGTTTGAATAGTTAAAAACAGCGTTTTTTTATGTTTTTGCAAGTTTAAAACAGAAATTTTATCGTCATTCCTCATAAATCGCCGTTTCACACGAAAAAAACATGAATTTGTCAGTTTGAATAGTACAAAACAGCGTTTTTCTATGTTTTTGCAAGTTTAAAACAGCAATTTTATCGTCATTTCTCATAAATCGCCGTTTCACACGAAAGAAACATGAATTTGTCAGTTTGAATAGTTCAAAACAGCGTTTTACTATGTTATTGCAAGTTTAAAACAGCAATTTTATCGTCATTTCTCATAAATCGCCGTTTTACACGAAAGAAACATGAATTTGTCAGTTTGAATAGTTCAAAACAGCGTTTTTCTATGTTTTTGCAAGTTTAAAACAGCAGTTTTATTGTGATTTCACAAAAATCCACTTTTTCGAACGAAAGAAACCTGAATTTATCAGTTTGAATAGTTAAAAACAGCGTTTTTCTATGTTTTTGCAAGTTTAAAACAGCAATTTTAACGTCATTTCTCATAAATCGCCGTTTCACACGAAAGAAACATGAATTTATCAGTTTGAATAGTTGGAAACAGCGTTTTTCTATGTTTTTGCAAGTTTAAAGCAACAGTTTTATCGTGATTTCACTAAAATCCACCGTTTCGAACGAAAGAAACCTGAATTTATCAGTTTGAATAGTTAAAAACAGCGTTTTTTTATGTTTTTGCAAGTTTAAAACAGCAAATTTATCGTCATTTCTCATAAATCGCCGTTTCACACGAAAGAAACATGAATTTGTCAGTTTGAGTAGTTCAAAACAGCGTTTTTCTATGTTTTTGCAAGTTTAAAACAGCAATTTTATCGTCATTTCTCATAAATCGCCGTTTCACACGAAAGAAACATGAATTTATCAGTTTGAATAGTTGAAAACAGCGTTTTTCTATGTTTTTGCAAGTTTAAAACAGCAATTTTATCGTCATTTCTCATAAATCGCCGTTTCACACGAAAGAAACATGAATTTGTCAGTTTGAATAGTTTAAAACAGCGTTTTACTATGTTTTTGCAAGTTTAAAACAGCAATTTTATCGTCATTTCTCATAAATCGCCGTTTCACACGAAAGAAACATGAATTTGTTAGTTTGAATAGTTCAAAACAGCGTTTTTCTATGTTTTTGCAAGTTTAAAACAGCAGTTTTATCGTGATTTCACAAAAATCCAGCGTTTAGAACGAAAGAAACCTGAATTTATCAGTTTGAATAGTTGAAAACAGCGTTTTTCTATGTTTTTGCAAATTTAAAACAGCAATTTTATCGTCATTTCTCATAAATCGCCGTTTCACACGAAAGAAACATGAATTTGTCAGTTTGAATAGTTCAAAACAGCGTTTTTCTATGTTTTTGCAAATTTAAAACAGCAGTTTTATCGTGATTTTACAAAAATCCACCGTTTCGAACGAAAGAAACCTGAATTTATCAGTTTGAATAGTTAAAAACAGCGTTTTTCTATGTTTTTGCAAGTTTAAAACAGCAATTTTAACGTCATTTCTCATAAATCGCCGTTTCACACGAAAGAAACATGAATTTATCAGTTTGAATAGTTGGAAACAGCGTTTTTCTATGTTTTTGCAAGTTAAAAACAGCAGTTTTATCGTGATTTCACTAAAATCCACCGTTTCGAACTGTTATATTTTGTTTAGGATAAGATGAATACAGGATATATAAATAAATATATTTAAATTCACTCACACAAGACATTTATTTTAAACCTCACTCGTTGACCGTGATGCTGGCTCTGTCGAGCATACAAGTTAATTCCAATTATGATTTAACAAAACAGTGTTCCCAACTATATCTAAATTAATATTTTATTTATATACAACATCTCCCTTTTCAGATAAACATTTAAAAAATACTTAAAGCTATCCTTATATACTAACCAATGAAAATACAAAATAAATTTACGGTGGTTTTACCTTCTTAATTAACTAATTAGGGTACATTAATTTATTGGGGGGTTTGGAAATTCTTCCTGATCTAGTGACATAAAATTCTGAACTTGAGGATGATGGTTGTACAACATTATTTGCTTTTTGAACAGTGGTGTCTAGATCTAGATCATTATATTTAAATTTTGGTACGTGGAACGATTCTCTTAAATCGATAGTATTACGCCTTTTTAATCGATTATTTTCATCTTGAATTATAAATGATCTTGGAGATTTATGTTTATTAATAATTTTAGCAGGTTTCCAAATTTTACCATCTCTAAATACAACATTTTGATTTTTACAAAATTTATTCTTGCGAGTCTTGCAATTCCTATCATAGTACAACTTATTACTTTTACATTTTCCATTTAAAATTTCTTTGAAATTATGCACAACTTTAGGTTTTAACAGATTTTGATGAATGGGTAGTTTGGTTTTTGTTCTTCTACTTAACAAAATTTGAGCAGGTGAATAATTTGTACCAACCACTGGTGTATTACGATATTCTAACAACATTAAATCCTACCGACTGCGCCATGTTATATTTTGTTTAGTATTTTCTTACGAAGATTTAGTGGAACCATTATTCTATCGTCAAAAAATAATAAATCATTTTCAAGAAATATATTATTTCGAAATTTATAGTACAATTTTATAGAGTCTTCTACTTTAGATTTTTGGTCCGGCCAACCATTTTGAAAAAGTTCTATTAATTTGCTTAAAATATAATCTTTTTTAGTTTCATTTTGAAATTCTGTTTTTATTGCGTCGCTCATATTTATAGTGTGTACAACTTCATTTAGACATGAATCAGTATCTTTACTGCAAGCTTTTGAACATGCTCTACTTAGTGCATCTGCAACAAACATATTTTTTCCTGGTATGAAAATTAAATTAATGTCATATTTAGCTAATTTTAATTTGATTCTTTGTAATCTTACAGAGTTTATTTTATGAATATCTTTTTTCATCAATGTTATTAAAGGTAAATGATCAGTTTGTATTGTGCATTTTCTACCATAAATATAAGTATGAAATTTTTTACAAGCAAATAACACTGCCAAAAATTCTTTTTCTATTTGACCATAATTAATTTCAGCTTCAGATAAGCTTTTTGATGCATAACAAACTGGTTTATTTTCTTGTAACAATACACAACCTATGCCAAATTGACTGCTGTCAGTTTGTATTACTATTTCTTTGCTATTATCAAAATTTTGTAATATAGGAGCATTAACAATACTTTCTTTGAGTAAATTGAAACATTTGTTATGAACATTTTCAATCCAAACAAAATCGACATTTTTCTTTATTAAGTCACGTAATGGTTTAGAATTTTCTGCTAAATTTGGAATGAAATTTCTTAAATAATTTATTAGACCCAAAAATCTCTGAATTTCTTTTTTACTTTTTGGAACATCATATTCAACAATAGCTTGAATACGATCTTTGTCAGGTTCTACTGTTCCTTGTTTAAATATATGACCTAAATATTTTACTTCCTCTATTTTATATTGAAATTTTGATTTGTTAAATTTAATATTATATTTACGTGCTCTTTCCAAAATTTTGTTTAAAGTTTGATCATGCTCTTCAGAGGTTTTTCCATAAATTAGTATGTCATCTATATAAATAAATACATTTTCAATATCAGCAAAAATTTCTGTATTATATTTCTGAAAAACTTCACTTGAAATAGTTAAACCAAACGGAAGCCTTTTAAAAGAATATGTTCCAAACATGGTAGCAAAAGTACATAAATTTTGACTAAATTCATCTAATTGAATTTGCCAGAAACCATCTTTTAAGTCTAACACAGAAAAATATTTAGCATCTTTGAGTTTATACGTTAAATCAGTCAATGTTGGAATAGTAAAATATTCCTTTTTAATTGCATTATTTAATTCTTTTGGATCAAGACATAACCTTAATGATCCATTTGGTTTTTCTACAATCACTAATTTGTTGATCCAACCATTTACATTTTCAGTTTTAACAATAATATCTTTCTTACAAAGTTGATCTAATTCATTTTTAACTTTATTTCTTAAATTTATTGGTATTCTGTGAGGAGGCTTTGCACTAGCAACTACATTTTCATTCAGTTTAATTGAATATTTTTTTGGAAAACAACCTATTCCTTGAAAAACATCTTGATATTTTAACAAAATATCATCTTTTGAATTTATCGCGTTAACAATGTTCACATTTCTTTGAATTAAACCTAATTTTATACAAGTTTTTAAACCTAGTATGGCTGTTGAACTTGAATCAGTTACAATAAATTTTTCATTATAGCTTTTGCCATCTAATTGCATGTTTAAATTTACAGATCCTAGAATTTTAATTGCTGTTCCCCCATATGCTTCTAATGTAATAGTACAATTTTGCAACTTTAAAGTTTTAAGAGACTTTTTGATACAATTAAATATTTCATAGGATATAATGTTAACATCGGAACCAGTATCCAATTTGAATTTAATATTTAAATTTTCAACTTTTAAATTTTCAGTCCAACTAAGTGAATTCGATTTGGTTTCAATTGCACCACAATAATATTCATCAGTGTCTGATTCATTTTTGATTTTACAAACATTCGTTAAATGTACTTTATTCATTTTAGTAAAACATACCTTGCTAAAATGATTATATTTACCGCATTTTGTACATTGTTTTCCCTTGGCTGGACAGTATTCTCTATGCGTGTGATTGTTTCCACAACTTTTACATCTAATATCCTGACGCTGGTTCTGTTTGTTAAACATCCTATCCTTTACATTGTTGTCTCTGGTTTGATTCATCTTTCTGAAACTAAAATTATTATTATTATAACTGTAATTGCCTTTTGAGTAAGGAACGCTACTTCCCATTTGATGCTGCTTCCTGAGACCTGGATTACTGCATGTTGCTGCATCAACGTACTGCCTAGATTCTTCTCCTCCAGAATGTATTGTTTTCATTTGCTTCCTGGTAATTTCAGCTACTCGAAATTGGTTCACGGCTTCTTGTAAAGTTAAATTTCCTATTTTAATTATTTTGTCTTGTGTTTCTTGATCATTTGAGAACAATACGATTTTATCTCTTAGTAGTTCATCTGAATTTTGAAATTCACAATCTTTAATTAATGTTTTAACTTCGGTCAGGAACGAGTCAAAACTTTCACCATTTTGTTGTTTCCTTTTGTAAAACAGAAACCTTGAGTGTAAAATATTCTTCTTCGGGTTGCAATAATTCTCGAACGCTTCCAATACTTTAATAAATATTTTTTCATCTCCCGCTTTTACATATGTGAATGTATTATGCAGCTCAATGGATTCTTCACCAATTACATTCATTAATATTGCTATTTTGCGTTTATCTGATTCATCATCTAGATCTGATGCCGTCATGAAATTTTCAAAGTTTTGTTTGAATTTGCACCAATTTTCACTTAAATTTCCATTTAATTTTAAATGCGATGGAGGTTTTAAATTATTAGCCATTTTTAAATTTTTTAAGTAACGTTATCTTCCTGTAGCACGTGACGAACTTATAATCAATTGTATTTATATTTTATTTTTAGAATTTAGTTTGTTTCGTTTATTTATTAATAATTGTTTATTTATATTTCATATTTACGAAACGACTGCGCCATGTTATATTTTGTTTAGGATAAGATGAATACAGGATATATAAATAAATATATTTAAATTCACTCACACAAGACATTTATTTTAAACCTCACTCGTTGACCGTGATGCTGGCTCTGTCGAGCATACAAGTTAATTCCAATTATGATTTAACAAAACAGTGTTCCCAACTATATCTAAATTAATATTTTATTTATATACAACACGAACGAAAGAAACCTGAATTTATCAGTTTGAATAGTTAAAAACAGCGTTTTTTTATGTTTTTGCAAGTTTAAAACAGCAATTTTATCGTCATTTCTCATAAATCGCCGTTTCACAAGAAAGAAACATGAATTTGTCAGTTTGAATAGTTCAAAACAGCGTTTTTCTATGTTTTTGCAAGTTTAAAACAGCAATTTTATCGTCATTTCTCATAAATCGCCATTTCACACGAAAGAAACATGAATTTATCAGTTTGAATAGTTGAAAACAGCGTTTTTCTATGTTTTTGCAAGTTTAAAACAGCAATTTTATCGTCATTTCTCATAAATCGCCGTTTCACACGAAAGAAACATGAATTTGTCAGTTTGAATAGTTCAAAACAGCGTTTTACTATGTTTTTGCAAGTTTAAAACAGCAATTTTATCGTCATTTCTCATAAATCGCCGTTTCACACGAAAGAAACATGAATTTGTTAGTTTGAATAGTTCAAAACAGCGTTTTTCTATGTTTTTGCAAGTTTAAAACAGCAGTTTTATCGTGATTTCACAAAAATCCAGCGTTTCGAACGAAAGAAACCTGAATTTATCAGTTTGAATAGTTAAAAACAGCGTTTTTCTATGTTTTTGCAAATTTAAAACAGCAATTTTATCGTCATTTCTCATAAATCGCCGTTTCACACGAAAGAAACATGAATTTGTCAGTTTGAATAGTTCAAAACAGCGTTTTTCTATGTTTTTGCAAATTTAAAACAGCAGTTTTATCGTGATTTTACAAAAATCCACCGTTTCGAACGAAAGAAACCTGAATTTATCAGTTTGAATAGTTAAAAACAGCGTTTTTCTATGTTTTTGCAAGTTTAAAACAGCAATTTTATCGTCATTTCTCATAAATCGCCGTTTCACACGAAAAAAACATGAATTTGTCAGTTTGAATAGTTCAAAACAGCGTTTTTCTATGTTTTTGCAAGTTTAAAACAGCAATTTTATCGTCATTTCTCATAAATCGCCGTTTCACACGAAAGAAACATGAATTTGTCAGTTTGAATAGTTCAAAACAGCGTTTTTCTATGTTTTTGCAAATTTAAAACAGCAGTTTTATCGTGATTTTACAAAAATCCACCGTTTCGAACGAAAAAAACCTGAATTTATCAGTTTGAATAGTTAAAAACAGCGTTTTTCTATGTTTTTGCAAGTTTAAAACAGCAATTTTATCGTCATTTCTCATAAATCGCCGTTTCACACGAAAGAAACATGAATTTATCAGTTTGAATAGTTGAAAACAGCGTTTTTCTATGTTTTTGCAAGTTTAAAACAGCAATTTTATCGTCATTTCTCATAAATCGCCGTTTCACACGAAAGAAACATGAATTTGTCAGTTTGAATAGTTTAAAACAGCGTTTTACTATGTTTTTGCAAGTTTAAAACAGCAATTTTATCGTCATTTCTCATAAATCGCCGTTTCACACGAAAGAAACATGAATTTGTTAGTTTGAATAGTTCAAAACAGCGTTTTTCTATGTTTTTGCAAGTTTAAAACAGCAGTTTTATCGTGATTTCACAAAAATCCAGCGTTTAGAACGAAAGAAACCTGAATTTATCAGTTTGAATAGTTAAAAACAGCGTTTTTCTATGTTTTTGCAAATTTAAAACAGCAATTTTATCGTCATTTCTCATAAATCGCCGTTTCACACGAAAGAAACATGAATTTGTCAGTTTGAATAGTTCAAAACAGCGTTTTTCTATGTTTTTGCA
Source organism: Poecilus cupreus (assembly GCA_963942605.1). Taxonomy (NCBI): domain Eukaryota; kingdom Metazoa; phylum Arthropoda; class Insecta; order Coleoptera; family Carabidae; genus Poecilus; species Poecilus cupreus. The sequence goes on along the minus strand of CAWWDY010002729.1, from coordinate 54,405 downwards.
AATTTAAAACAGCAGTTTTATCGTGATTTTACAAAAATCCACCGTTTCGAACGAAAGAAACCTGAATTTATCAGTTTGAATAGTTAAAAACAGCGTTTTTCTATGTTTTTGCAAGTTTAAAACAGCAATTTTAACGTCATTTCTCATAAATCGCCGTTTCACACGAAAGAAACATGAATTTATCAGTTTGAATAGTTGGAAACAGCGTTTTTCTATGTTTTTGCAAGTTAAAAACAGCAGTTTTATCGTGATTTCACTAAAATCCACCGTTTCGAACGAAAGAAACCTGAATTTATCAGTTTGAATAGTTAAAAACAGCGTTTTTTTATGTTTTTGCAAGTTTAAAACAGCAATTTTATCGTCATTTCTCATAAATCGCCGTTTCACAAGAAAGAAACATGAATTTGTCAGTTTGAATAGTTCAAAACAGCGTTTTTCTATGTTTTTGCAAGTTTAAAACAGCAATTTTATCGTCATTTCTCATAAATCGCCATTTCACACGAAAGAAACATGAATTTATCAGTTTGAATAGTTGAAAACAGCGTTTTTCTATGTTTTTGCAAGTTTAAAACAGCAATTTTATCGTCATTTCTCATAAATCGCCGTTTCACACGAAAGAAACATGAATTTGTCAGTTTGAATAGTTCAAAACAGCGTTTTACTATGTTTTTGCAAGTTTAAAACAGCAATTTTATCGTCATTTCTCATAAATCGCCGTTTCACACGAAAGAAACATGAATTTGTTAGTTTGAATAGTTCAAAACAGCGTTTTTCTATGTTTTTGCAAGTTTAAAACAGCAGTTTTATCGTGATTTCACAAAAATCCAGCGTTTCGAACGAAAGAAACCTGAATTTATCAGTTTGAATAGTTAAAAACAGCGTTTTTCTATGTTTTTGCAAATTTAAAACAGCAATTTTATCGTCATTTCTCATAAATCGCCGTTTCACACGAAAGAAACATGAATTTGTCAGTTTGAATAGTTCAAAACAGCGTTTTTCTATGTTTTTGCAAATTTAAAACAGCAGTTTTATCGTGATTTTACAAAAATCCACCGTTTCGAACGAAAGAAACCTGAATTTATCAGTTTGAATAGTTAAAAACAGCGTTTTTCTATGTTTTTGCAAGTTTAAAACAGCAATTTTATCGTCATTTCTCATAAATCGCCGTTTCACACGAAAAAAACATGAATTTGTCAGTTTGAATAGTTCAAAACAGCGTTTTTCTATGTTTTTGCAAGTTTAAAACAGCAATTTTATCGTCATTTCTCATAAATCGCCGTTTCACACGAAAGAAACATGAATTTGTCAGTTTGAATAGTTCAAAACAGCGTTTTTCTATGTTTTTGCAAATTTAAAACAGCAGTTTTATCGTGATTTTACAAAAATCCACCGTTTCGAACGAAAAAAACCTGAATTTATCAGTTTGAATAGTTAAAAACAGCGTTTTTCTATGTTTTTGCAAGTTTAAAACAGCAATTTTAACGCCATTTCTCATAAATCGCCGTTTGACACGAAAGAAACATGAATTTGTCAGTTTTAATAGTTCAAAACAGCGTTTTACTATGTTTTTGCAAGTTTAAAACAGCAATTTTATCGTCATTTCTCATAAATCGCCGTTTCACACGAAAGAAACATGAATTTATCAGTTTGAATAGTTGAAAACAGCGTTTTTCTATGTTTTTGCACGTTTGAAACAGCAATTTTATCGTCATTTCTCATAAATCGCCGTTTCACACGAAAGAAACATGAATTTATCAGTTTGAATAGTTGAAAACAGAGTTTTTTTATGTTTTTGCAAGTTTAAAACAGCAATTTTATCGTCATTTCTCATAAATCGCCGTTTCACACGAAAGAAACATGAATTTGTCAGTTTGAATTGTTCAAAACAGCGTTTTTCTATGTTTTTGCAAGTTTAAAACAGTAATTTTATCGTCATTTCTCATAAATCGCCGTTTCACACGAAAGAAACATGAATTTGTCAGTTTGAATAGTTCAAAACAGCTTTTTTCTATGTTTTTGCAAGTTTAAAACGGCAGTTTTATCGTGATTTCACAAAAATCCACCGTTTCGAACTAAAGAAACCTGAATTTATCAGTTTGAATAGTTAAAAACAGCGTTTTTCTATGTTTTTGAAAGTTTAAAACAGCAATTTTAACGTCATTTCTCATAAATCGCCGTTTCACACGAAAGAAACATGAATTTATCAGTTTGAATAGTTGGAAACAGCGTTTTTCTATGTTTTTGCAAGTTTAAAACAGCAGTTTTATCGTGATTTCACTAAAATCCACCGTTTCGAACGAAAGAAACCTGAATTTATCAGTTTGAATAGTTAAAAACAGCGTTTTTTTATGTTTTTGCAAGTTTAAAACAGCAATTTTATCGTCATTTCTCATAAATCGCCGTTTCACACGAAAGAAACATGAATTTGTCAGTTTGAATAGTTCAAAACAGCGTTTTTCTATGTTTTTGCAAGTTTAAAACAGCAGTTTTATCGTGATTTCACAAAAATCCACCGTTTCGAACGAAAGAACCCTGAATTTATCAGTTTGAATAGTTAAAAACAGCGTTTTTTTATGTTTTTGCAAGTTTAAAACAGCAATTTTATCGTCATTTCTCATAAATCGCCGTTTCACACGAAAGAAACATGAATTTGTCAGTTTGAATAGTTCAAAACAGCGTTTTACTATGTTTTTGCAAGTTTAAAACAGCAATTTTATCGTCATTTTTCATAAATCGCCGTTTCACACGAAAGAAACATGAATTTGTCAGTTTGAATAGTTCAAAACAGCGTTTTACTATGTTTTTGCAAGTTTAAAACAGCAATTTTATCGTCATTTCTCATAAATCGCCGTTTCACACGAAAGAAACATGAATTTGTCAGTTTGAATAGTTAAAAACAGCGTTTTTTTATGTTTTTGCAAGTTTAAAACAGCAATTTTATCGTCATTTCTCATAAATCGCCGTTTCACACGAAAGAAACATGAATTTGTCAGTTTGAATAGTACAAAACAGCGTTTTTCTATGTTTTTGCAAGTTTAAAACAGCAATTTTATCGTCATTTCTCATAAATCGCCGTTTCGCACGAAAGAAACCTGAATTTATCAGTTTGAATAGTTAAAAACAGCGTTTTTTTATGTTTTTGCAAGTTTAAAACAGCAATTTTATCGTCATTTCTCATAAATCGCCGTTTCACACGAAAGAAACATGAATTTGTCAGTTTGAATAGTTCAAAACAGCGTTTTTCTATGTTTTTGCAAGTTTAAAACAGCAGTTTTATCGTGATTTCACAAAAATCCACCGTTTCGAACGAAAGAACCCTGAATTTATCAGTTTGAATAGTTAAAAACAGCGTTTTTCTATGTTTTTGCAAGTTTAAAACAGCAATTTTATCGTCATTTCTCATAAATCGCCGTTTCACACGAAAGAAACATAAATTTGTCAGTTTGAATAGTTCAAAACCGCGTTTTACTATGTTTTTGCAAGTTTAAAACAGCAATTTTATCGTCATTTCTCATAAATCGCCGTTTCACACGAAAGAAACATGAATTTATCAGTTTGAATAGTTGGAAACAGCGTTTTTCTATGTTTTTGCAAGTTTAAAACAGCAGTTTTATCGTGATTTCACTAAAATCCACCGTTTCGAACGAAAGAAACCTGAATTTATCAGTTTGAATAGTTAAAAACAGCGTTTTTCTATGTTTTTGCAAGTTTAAAACAGCAATTTTATCGTCATTTCTCATAAATCGCCGTTTCACACGAAAGAAACATGAATTTGTCAGTTTGAATAGTTCAAAACAGCGTTTTACTATGTTTTTGCAAGTTTAAAACAGCAATTTTATCGTCATTTTTCATAAATCGCCGTTTCACACGAAAGAAACATAAATTTGTCAGTTTGAATAGTTCAAAACAGCGTTTTACTATGTTTTTGCAAGTTTAAAACAGCAATTTTGTCGTCATTTCTCATAAATCGCCGTTTCACACGAAAGAAACATGAATTTGTCAGTTTGAATAGTTAAAAACAGCGTTTTTTTATGTTTTTGCAAGTTTAAAACAGCAATTTTATCGTCATTTCTCATAAATCGCCGTTTCACACGAAAGAAACATGAATTTGTCAGTTTGAATAGTACAAAACAGCGTTTTTCTATGTTTTTGCAAGTTTAAAACAGCAATTTTATCGTCATTTCTCATAAATCGCCGTTTCGCACGAAAGAAACCTGAATTTATCAGTTTGAATAGTTAAAAACAGCGTTTTTCTATGTTTATGCAAGTTTAAAACAGCAATTTTATCGTCATTTCTCATAAATCGCCGTTTCACACGAAAGAAACATGAATTTGTCAGTTTGAATAGTTCAAAACAGCGTTTTTCTATGTTTTTGCAAGTTTAAAACAGCAGTTTTATTGTGATTTCACAAAAATCCACCGTTTCGAACGAAAGAAACCTGAATTTATCAGTTTGAATAGTTAAAAACAGCGTTTTTCTATGTTTTTGCAAGTTTAAAACAGCAATTTTATCGTCATTTCTCATAAATCGCCGTTTCACACGAAAGAAACATGAATTTGTCAGTTTGAATAGTTCAAAACAGCGTTTTACTATGTTTTTGCAAGTTTAAAACAGCAATTTTATCGTCATTTCTCATAAATCGCCGTTTCATACGAAAGAAACATGAATTTGTCAGTTTGAATAGTTCAAAACAGCGTTTTTCTATGTTTTTGCAAGTTTAAAACAGCAGTTATATCGTGATTTCACAAAAATCCACCGTTTCGAACGAAAGAAACTTGAATTTATCAGTTTGAATAGTTAAAAACAGCGTTTTTCTATGTTTTTGCAAGTTTAAAACAGCAATTTTATCGTCATTTCTCATAAATCGCCGTTTCACACGAAAGAAACATGAATTTATCAGTTTGAATAGTTAAAACAGCGTTTTTCTATGTTTTTGCAAGTTTAAAACTGCAATTTTATCGTCTTTTCTCATAAATCGCCGTTTCGCACGAAAGAAACATGAATTTATCAGTTTAAATAGTTGAAAACAGCGTTTTTCTATGTTTTTGCAAGTTTAAAACAGCAATTTTATCGTCATTTCTCATAAATCGCCGTTTCACACGAAAGAAACATGAATTTGTCAGTTTGAATAGTTCAAAACAGCGTTTTTCTATGTTTTTGCAAGTTTAAAACAGCAATTTTATCGTCATTTCTCATAAATCGCCGTTTCACACGAAAGAAACATGAATTTGTCAGTTTGAATAGTTCAAAACAGCGTTTTTCTATGTTTTTGCAAATTTAAAACAGCAGTTTTATCGTGATTTTACAAAAATCCACCGTTTCGAACGAAAGAAACCTGAATTTATCAGTTTGAATAGTTAAAAACAGCGTTTTTCTATGTTTTTGCAAGTTTAAAACAGCAATTTTAACGTCATTTCTCATAAATCGCCGTTTCACACGAAAGAAACATGAATTTATCAGTTTGAATAGTTGGAAACAGCGTTTTTCTATGTTTTTGCAAGTTTAAAACAGCAGTTTTATCGTGATTTCACTAAAATCCACCGTTTCGAACGAAAAAAACCTGAATTTATCAGTTTGAATAGTTAAAAACAGCGTTTTTCTATGTTTTTGCAAGTTTAAAACAGCAATTTTATCGTCATTTCTCATAAATCGCCGTTTCACACGAAAGAAACATGAATTTGTCAGTTTGAATAGTTCAAAACAGCGTTTTACTATGTTTTTGCAAGTTTAAAACAGCAATTTTATCGTCATTTTTCATAAATCGCCGTTTCACACGAAAGAAACATAAATTTGTCAGTTTGAATAGTTCAAAACAGCGTTTTACTATGTTTTTGCAAGTTTAAAACAGCAATTTTGTCGTCATTTCTCATAAATCGCCGTTTCACACGAAAGAAACATGAATTTGTCAGTTTGAATAGTTAAAAACAGCGTTTTTTTATGTTTTTGCAAGTTTAAAACAGCAATTTTATCGTCATTTCTCATAAATCGCCGTTTCACACGAAAGAAACATGAATTTGTCAGTTTGAATAGTACAAAACAGCGTTTTTCTATGTTTTTGCAAGTTTAAAACAGCAATTTTATCGTCATTTCTCATAAATCGCCGTTTCGCACGAAAGAAACCTGAATTTATCAGTTTGAATAGTTAAAAACAGCGTTTTTCTATGTTTATGCAAGTTTAAAACAGCAATTTTATCGTCATTTCTCATAAATCGCCGTTTCACACGAAAGAAACATGAATTTGTCAGTTTGAATAGTTCAAAACAGCGTTTTTCTATGTTTTTGCAAGTTTAAAACAGCAGTTTTATTGTGATTTCACAAAAATCCACCGTTTCGAACGAAAGAAACCTGAATTTATCAGTTTGAATAGTTAAAAACAGCGTTTTTCTATGTTTTTGCAAGTTTAAAACAGCAATTTTATCGTCATTTCTCATAAATCGCCGTTTCACACGAAAGAAACATGAATTTGTCAGTTTGAATAGTTCAAAACAGCGTTTTACTATGTTTTTGCAAGTTTAAAACAGCAATTTTATCGTCATTTCTCATAAATCGCCGTTTCATACGAAAGAAACATGAATTTGTCAGTTTGAATAGTTCAAAACAGCGTTTTTCTATGTTTTTGCAAGTTTAAAACAGCAGTTATATCGTGATTTCACAAAAATCCACCGTTTCGAACGAAAGAAACTTGAATTTATCAGTTTGAATAGTTAAAAACAGCGTTTTTCTATGTTTTTGCAAGTTTAAAACAGCAATTTTATCGTCATTTCTCATAAATCGCCGTTTCACACGAAAGAAACATGAATTTGTCAGTTTGAATAGTTCAAAACAGCGTTTTACTATGTTTTTGCATGTTTAAAACAGCAATTTTATCGTCATTTCTCATAAATCGCCGTTTCACACGAAAGAAACATGAATTTATCAGTTTGAATAGTTGAAAACAGCGTTTTTCTATGTTTTTGCAAGTTTAAAACAGCAATTTTATCGTCTTTTCTCATAAATCGCCGTTTCACACGAAAGAAACATGAATTTATCAGTTTGAATAGTTGAAAACAGCGTTTTTCTATGTTTTTGCAAGTTTAAAACAGCAATTTTATCGTCATTTCTCATAAATCGCCGTTTCACACGAAAGAAACATGAATTTGTCAGTTTGAATAGTTCAAAACAGCGTTTTTCTATGTTTTTGCAAGTTTAAAACAGCAATTTTATCGTCATTTCTCATAAATCGCCGTTTCACACGTAAGAAACATGAATTTGTCAGTTTGAATAGTTCAAAACAGCGTTTTTCTATGTTTTTGCAAATTTAAAACAGCAGTTTTATCGTGATTTTACAAAAATCCACCGTTTCGAACGAAAGAAACCTGAATTTATCAGTTTGAATAGTTAATAACAGCGTTTTTCTATGTTTTTGCAAGTTTAAAACAGCAATTTTAACGTCATTTCTCATAAATCGCCGTTTCACACGAAAGAAACATGAATTTATCAGTTTGAATAGTTGTAAACAGCGTTTTTCTATGTTTTTGCAAGTTTAAAACAGCAGTTTTATCGTGATTTCACTAAAATCCACCGTTTCCAACGAAAGAAACCTGAATTTATCAGTTTGAATAGTTAAAAACAGCGTTTTTTTATGTTTTTGCAAGTTTAAAACAGCAATTTTATCGTCATTTCTCATAAATCGCCGTTTCACACGAAAGAAACATGAATTTGTCAGTTTGAATAGTTCAAAACAGCGTTTTTCTATGTTTTTGCAAGTTTAAAACAGCAATTTTATCGTCATTTCTCATAAATCGCCGTTTCACACGAAAGAAACATGAATTTATCAGTTTGAATAGTTGAAAACAGCGTTTTTCTATGTTTTTGCAAGTTTAAAACAGCAATTTTATCGTCATTTCTCATAAATCGCCGTTTCACACGAAAGAAACATGAATTTGTCAGTTTGAATAGTTCAAAACAGCGTTTTACTATGTTTTTGCAAGTTTAAAACAGCAATTTTATCGTCATTTCTCATAAATCGCCGTTTCACACGAAAGAAACATGAATTTGTTAGTTTGAATAGTTCAAAACAGCGTTTTTCTATGTTTTTGCAAATTTAAAACTGCAGTTTTATCGTGATTTTACAAAAATCCACCGTTTCGAACGAAAGAAACCTGAATTTATCAGTTTGAATAGTTAAAAACAGCGTTTTTCTATGTTTTAGCAAGTTTAAAACAGCAATTTTAACGTCATTTCTCATAAATCGCCGTTTCACACAAAAGAAACATGAATTTATCAGTTTGAATAGTTGGAAACAGCGTTTTTCTATGTTTTTGCAAGTTTAAAACAGCAGTTTTATCGTGATTTCACTAAAATCCACCGTTTCGAACGAAAGAAACCTGAATTTATCAGTTTGAATAGTTAAAAACAGCATTTTTCTATGTTTTTGCAAGTTTAAAACAGCAATTTTATCGTCATTTCTCATAAATCGCCGTTTCACACGAAAGAAACATGAATTTGTCAGTTTGAATAGTTCAAAACAGCGTTTTACTATGTTATTGCAAGTTTAAAACAGCAATTTTATCGTCATTTCTCATAAATCGTCGTTTCACACGAAAGAAACATGAATTTGTCAGTTTGAATAGTTCAAAACAGCGTTTTTCTATGTTTTTGCAAGTTTAAAACAGCAGTTATATCGTGATTTCACAAAAATCCACCGTTTCAAACGAAAGAAACTTGAATTTATCAGTTTGAATAGTTAAAAACAGCGTTTTTTTATGTTTTTGCAAGTTTAAAACAGCAATTTTATCGTCATTTCTCATAAATCGCCGTTTCACACGAAAGAAACATGAATTTGTCAGTTTGAATAGTTCAAAACAGCGTTTTACTATGTTTTTGCATGTTTAAAACAGCAATTTTATCGTCATTTCTCATAAATCGCCGTTTCACACGAAAGAAACATGAATTTATCAGTTTGAATAGTTGAAAACAGCGTTTTTCTATGTTTTTGCAAGTTTAAACAGCAATTTTATCGTCTTTTCTCATAAATCGCCGTTTCACACGAAAGAAACATGAATTTATCAGTTTGAATAGTTGAAAACAGCGTTTTTCTAGGTTTTTGCAAGTTTAAAACAGCAATTTTATCGTCATTTCTCATAAATCGCCGTTTCACACGAAAGAAACATGAATTTGTCAGTTTGAATAGTTCAAAACAGCGTTTTTCTATGTTTTTGCAAGTTTAAAACAGCAATTTTATCGTCATTTCTCATAAATCGCCGTTTCACACGAAAGAAACATGAATTTGTCAGTTTGAATAGTTCAAAATAGCGTTTTTCTATGTTTTTGCAAATTTAAAACAGCAGTTTTATCGTGATTTTACAAAAATCCACCGTTTCGAACGAAAGAAACCTGAATTTATCAGTTTGAATAGTTAAAAACAGCGTTTTTCTATGTTTTTGCAAGTTTAAAACAGCAATTTTAACGTCATTTCTCATAAATCGCCGTTTCACACGAAAGAAACATGAATTTATCAGTTTGAATAGTTGGAAACAGCGTTTTTCTATGTTTTTGCAAGTTTAAAACAGCAGTTTTATCGTGATTTCACTAAAATACACCGTTTCGAACGAAAGAAACCTGAATTTATCAGTTTGAATAGTTAAAAACAGCGTTTTTTTATGTTTTTGCAAGTTTAAAACAGCAATTTTATCGTCATTTCTCATAAATCGCCGTTTTACACGAAAGAAACATGAATTTGTCAGTTTGAATAGTTCAAAACAGCGTTTTTCTATGTTTTTGCAAGTTTAAAACAGCAATTTTATCGTCATTTCTCATAAATCGCCGTTTCACACGAAAGAAACATGAATTTATCAGTTTGAATATATGAAAACAGCGTTTTTCTATGTTTTTGCAAGTTTAAAACAGCAATTTTATCGTCATTTCTCATAAATCGCCGTTTCATACGAAAGAAACATGAATTTGTCAGTTTGAATAGTTCAAAACAGCGTTTTACTATGTTTTTGCAAGTTTAAAACAGCAATTTTATCGTCATTTCTCAAAAATCGCCGTTTCACACGAAAGAAACATGAATTTGTTTGTTTGAATAGTTCAAAACAGCGTTTTTCTATGTTTTTGCAAGTTTAAAACAGCAGTTTTATCGTGATTTCACAAAAATCCACCGTTTCGAACGAAAGAAACCTGAATTTATCAGTTTGAATAGTTAAAAACAGCATTTTTCTATGTTCTTGCAAGTTTAAAACAGCAATTTTATCGTCATTTCTCATAAATCGCCGTTTCACACGAAAGAAACATGAATTTGTCAGTTTGAATAGTTGAAAACAGCGTTTTTCTATGTTTTTGCAAGTTTAAAACAGCAATTTTATCGTCTTTTCTCATAAATCGCCGTTTCACACGAAAGAAACATGAATTTATCAGTTTGAATAGTTGAAAACAGCGTTTTTCTATGTTTTTGCAAGTTTAAAACAGCAATATAATCGTCATTTCTCATAAATCGCCGTTTCACACGAAAGAAACATGAATTTGTCAGTTTGAATAGTTCAAAACAGCGTTTTTCTATGTTTTTGCAAGTTTAAAACAGCAATTTTATCGTCATTTCTCATAAATCGCCGTTTCACACGAAAGAAACATGAATTTGTCAGTTTGAATAGTTCAAAACAGCGTTTTTCTATGTTTTTGCAAATTTAAAACAGCAGTTTTATCGTGATTTTACAAAAATCCACCGTTTCGAACGAAAGAAACCTGAATTTATCAGTTTTAATAGTTAAAAACAGTATTTTTCTATGTTTTTGCAAGTTTAAAACAGCAATTTTAACGTCATTTCTCATAAATCGCCGTTTCACACGAAAGAAACATGAATTTATCAGTTTGAATAGTTGGAAACAGCGTTTTTCTATGTTTTTGCAAGTTTAAAACAGCAGTTTTATCGTGATTTCACTAAAATCCACCGTTTCGAACGAAAGAAACCTGAATTTATCAGTTTGAATAGTTAAAAACAGCGTTTTTTTATGTTTTTGCAAGTTTAAAACAGCAATTTTATCGTCATTTCTCATAAATCGCCGTTTCACACGAAAGAAACATGAATTTGTCAGTTTGAATAGTTCAAAACAGCGTTTTTCTATGTTTTTGCAAGTTTAAAACAGCAATTTTATCGTCATTTCTCATAAATCGCCGTTTCACACGAAAGAAACATGAATTTATCAGTTTGAATAGTTGAAAACAGCGTTTTTCTATGTTTTTGCAAGTTTAAAACAGCAATTTTATCGTCATTTCTCATAAATCGCCGTTTCACACGAAAGAAACATGAATTTGTCAGTTTGAATAGTTCAAAACAGCGTTTTACTATGTTTTTGCAAGTTTAAAACAGCAATTTTATCGTCATTTCTCATAAATCGCCGTTTCACACGAAAGAAACATGAATTTGTTAGTTTGAATAGTTCAAAACAGCGTTTTTCTATGTTTTTGCAAATTTAAAACTGCAGTTTTATCGTGATTTTACAAAAATCCACCGTTTCGAACGAAAGAAACCTGAATTTATCAGTTTGAATAGTTAAAAACAGCGTTTTTCTATGTTTTTGCAAGTTTAAAACAGCAATTTTAACGTCATTTCTCATAAATCGCCGTTTCACACAAAAGAAACATGAATTTATCAGTTTGAATAGTTGGAAACAGCGTTTTTCTATGTTTTTGCAAGTTTAAAACAGCAGTTTTATCGTGATTTCACTAAAATCCACCGTTTCGAACGAAAGAAACCTGAATTTATCAGTTTGAATAGTTAAAAACAGCATTTTTCTATGTTTTTGCAAGTTTAAAACAGCAATTTTATCGTCATTTCTCATAAATCCCCGTTTCACACGAAAGAAACATGAATTTGTCAGTTTGAATAGTTCAAAACAGCGTTTTACTATGTTATTGCAAGTTTAAAACAGCAATTTTATCGTCATTTCTCATAAATCGTCGTTTCACACGAAAGAAACATGAAATTGTCAGTTTGAATAGTTCAAAACAGCGTTTTTCTATGTTTTTGCAAGTTTAAACAGCAATTTTATCGTCTTTTCTCATAAATCGCCGTTTCACACGAAAGAAACATGAATTTATCAGTTTGAATAGTTGAAAACAGCGTTTTTCTATGTTTTTGCAAGTTTAAAACAGCAATTTTATCGTCATTTCTCATAAATCGCCGTTTCACACGAAAGAAACATGAATTTGTCAGTTTGAATAGTTCAAAACAGCGTTTTTCTATGTTTTTGTAAGTTTAAAACAGCAATTTTATCGTCATTTCTCATAAATCGCCGTTTCACACGAAAGAAACATGAATTTGTCAGTTTGAATAGTTCAAAATAGCGTTTTTCTATGTTTTTGCAAATTTAAAACAGCAGTTTTATCGTGATTTTACAAAAATCCACCGTTTCGAACGAAAGAAACCTGAATTTATCAGTTTGAATAGTTAAAAACAGCGTTTTTCTATGTTTTTGCAAGTTTAAAACAGCAATTTTAACGTCATTTCTCATAAATCGCCGTTTCACACGAAAGAAACATGAATTTATCAGTTTGAATAGTTGGAAACAGCGTTTTTCTATGTTTTTGCAAGTTTAAAACAGCAGTTTTATCGTGATTTCACTAAAATACACCGTTTCGAACGAAAGAAACCTGAATTTATCAGTTTGAATAGTTAAAAACAGCGTTTTTTTATGTTTTTGCAAGTTTAAAACAGCAATTTTATCGTCATTTCTCATAAATCGCCGTTTCACACGAAAGAAACATGAATTTGTCAGTTTGAATAGTTCAAAACAGCGTTTTTCTATGTTTTTGCAAGTTTAAAACAGCAATTTTATCGTCATTTCTCATAAATCGCCGTTTCACACGAAAGAAACATGAATTTATCAGTTTGAATATATGAAAACAGCGTTTTTCTATGTTTTTGCAAGTTTAAAACAGCAATTTTATCGTCATTTCTCATAAATCGCCGTTTCATACGAAAGAAACATGAATTTGTCAGTTTGAATAGTTCAAAACAGTGTTTTACTATGTTTTTGCAAGTTTAAAACAGCAATTTTATCGTCATTTCTCAAAAATCGCCGTTTCACACGAAAGAAACATGAATTTGTTTGTTTGAATAGTTCAAAACAGCGTTTTTCTATGTTTTTGCAAGTTTAAAACAGCAGTTTTATCGTGATTTCACAAAAATCCACCGTTTCGAACGAAAGAAACCTGAATTTATCAGTTTGAATAGTTAAAAACAGCATTTTTCTATGTTCTTGCAAGTTTAAAACAGCAATTTTATCGTCATTTCTCATAAATCGCCGTTTCACACGAAAGAAACATGAATTTGTCAGTTTGAATAGTTGAAAACAGCGTTTTTCTATGTTTTTGCAAGTTTAAAACAGCAATTTTATCGTCTTTTCTCATAAATCGCCGTTTCACACGAAAGAAACATGAATTTATCAGTTTGAATAGTTGAAAACAGCGTTTTTCTATGTTTTTGCAAGTTTAAAACAGCAATATAATCGTCATTTCTCATAAATCGCCGTTTCACACGAAAGAAACATGAATTTGTCAGTTTGAATAGTTCAAAACAGCGTTTTTCTATGTTTTTGCAAGTTTAAAACAGCAATTTTATCGTCATTTCTCATAAATCGCCGTTTCACACGAAAGAAACATGAATTTGTCAGTTTGAATAGTTCAAAACAGCGTTTTTCTATGTTTTTGCAAATTTAAAACAGCAGTTTTATCGTGATTTTACAAAAATCCACCGTTTCGAACGAAAGAAACCTGAATTTATCAGTTTTAATAGTTAAAAACAGTATTTTTCTATGTTTTTGCAAGTTTAAAACAGCAATTTTAACGTCATTTCTCATAAATCGCCGTTTCACACGAAAGAAACATGAATTTATCAGTTTGAATAGTTGGAAACAGCGTTTTTCTATGTTTTTGCAAGTTTAAAACAGCAGTTTTATCGTGATTTTACTAAAATCCACCGTTTCGAACGAAAGAAACCTGAATTTATCAGTTTGAATAGTTAAAAACAGCGTTTTTTTATGTTTTTGCAAGTTTAAAACAGCAATTTTATCGTCATTTCTCATAAATCGCCGTTTCACACGAAAGAAACATGAATTTGTCAGTTTGAATAGTTCAAAACAGCGTTTTTCTATGTTTTTGCAAGTTTAAAACAGCAATTTTATCGTCATTTCTCATAAATCGCCGTTTCACACGAAAGAAACATGAATTTATCAGTTTGAATAGTTGAAAACAGCGTTTTTCTATGTTTTTGCAAGTTTAAAACAGCAATTTTATCGTCATTTCTCATAAATCGCCGTTTCACACGAAAAAAACATGAATTTGTCAGTTTGAATAGTTCAAAACAGCGTTTTACTATGTTTTTGCAAGTTTAAAACAGCAATTTTATCGTCATTTCTCATAAATCGCCGTTTCACACGAAAGAAACATGAATTTGTTAGTTTGAATAGTTCAAAACAGCGTTTTTCTATGTTTTTGCAAGTTTAAAACAGCAGTTTTATCGTGATTTCACAAAAATCCAGCGTTTCGAACGAAAGAAACCTGAATTTATCAGTTTGAATAGTTAAAAACAGCGTTTTTCTATGTTTTTGCAAATTTAAAACAGCAATTTTATCGTCATTTCTCATAAATCGCCGTTTCACACGAAAGAAACTTGAATTTGTCAGTTTGAATAGTTCAAAACAGCGTTTTTCTATGTTTTTGCAAATTTAAAACAGCAGTTTTATCGTGATTTTACAAAAATCCACCGTTTCGAACGAAAGAAACCTGAATTTATCAGTTTGAATAGTTAAAAACAGCGTTTTTCTATGTTTTTGCAAGTTTAAAACAGCAATTTTATCGTCATTTCTCATAAATCGCCGTTTCACACGAAAAAAACATGAATTTGTCAGTTTGAATAGTTCAAAACAGCGTTTTTCTATGTTTTTGCAAGTTTAAAACAGCAATTTTATCGTCATTTATCATAAATCGCCGTTTCACACGAAAGAAACATGAATTTGTCAGTTTGAATAGTTCAAAACAGCGTTTTTCTATGTTTTTGCAAATTTAAAACAGCAGTTTTATCGTGATTTTACAAAAATCCACCGTTTCGAACGAAAGAAACCTGAATTTATCAGTTTGAATAGTTAAAAACAGCGTTTTTCTATGTTTTTGCAAGTTTAAAACAGCAATTTTAACGTCATTTCTCATAAATCGCCGTTTCACACGAAAGAAACATGAATTTATCAGTTTGAATAGTTGGAAACAGCGTTTTTCTATGTTTTTGCAAGTTTAAAACAGCAGTTTTATCGTGATTTCACTAAAATCCACCGTTTCGAACGAAAGAAACCTGAATTTATCAGTTTGAATAGTTAAAAACAGCGTTTTTTTATGTTTTTGCAAGTTTAAAACAGCAAATTTATCGTCATTTCTCATAAATCGCCGTTTCACACGAAAGAAACATGAATTTGTCAGTTTGAATAGTTCAAAACAGCGTTTTTCTATGTTTTTGCAAGTTTAAAACAGCAATTTTATCGTCATTTCTCATAAATCGCCGTTTCACACGAAAGAAACATGAATTTATCAGTTTGAATAGTTGAAAACAGCGTTTTTCTATGTTTTTGCAAGTTTAAAACAGCAATTTTATCGTCATTTCTCATAAACGCCGTTTCACACGAAAGAAACATGAATTTGTCAGTTTGAATAGTTTAAAACAGCGTTTTACTATGTTTTTGCAAGTTTAAAACAGCAATTTTATCGTCATTTCTCATAAATCGCCGTTTCACACGAAAGAAACATGAATTTATCAGTTTGAATAGTTGAAAACAGCGTTTTTCTATGTTTTTGCAAGTTTAAAACAGCAATTTTATCGTCATTTCTCATAAATCGCCGTTTCACACGAAAGAAACATGAATTTGTCAGTTTGAATAGTTCAAAACAGCGTTTTACTATGTTTTTGCAAGTTTAAAACAGCAATTTTATCGTCATTTCTCATAAATCGCCGTTTCACACGAAAGAAACATGAATTTGTTAGTTTGAATAGTTCAAAACAGCGTTTTTCTATGTTTTTGCAAGTTTAAAACAGCAGTTTTATCGTGATTTCACAAAAATCCAGCGTTTCGAACGAAAGAAACCTGAATTTATCAGTTTGAATAGTTAAAAACAGCGTTTTTCTATGTTTTTGCAAATTTAAAACAGCAATTTTATCGTCATTTCTCATAAATCGCCGTTTCACACGAAAGAAACATGAATTTGTCAGTTTGAATAGTTCAAAACAGCGTTTTTCTATGTTTTTGCAAATTTAAAACAGCAGTTTTATCGTGATTTTACAAAAATCCACCGTTTCGAACGAAAGAAACCTGAATTTATCAGTTTGAATAGTTAAAAACAGCGTTTTTCTATGTTTTTGCAAGTTTAAAACAGCAATTTTATCGTCATTTCTCATAAATCGCCGTTTCACACGAAAAAAACATGAATTTGTCAGTTTGAATAGTTCAAAACAGCGTTTTTCTATGTTTTTGCAAGTTTAAAACAGCAATTTTATCGTCATTTCTCATAAATCGCCGTTTCACACGAAAGAAACATGAATTTGTCAGTTTGAATAGTTCAAAACAGCGTTTTTCTATGTTTTTGCAAATTTAAAACAGCAGTTTTATCGTGATTTTACAAAAATCCACCGTTTCGAACGAAAGAAACCTGAATTTATCAGTTTGAATAGTTAAAAACAGCGTTTTTCTATGTTTTTGCAAGTTTAAAACAGCAATTTTAACGTCATTTCTCATAAATCGCCGTTTCACACGAAAGAAACATAAATTTATCAGTTTGAATAGTTGGAAACAGCGTTTTTCTATGTTTTTGCAAGTTTAAAACAGCAGTTTTATCGTGATTTCACTAAAATCCACCGTTTCGAACGAAAGAAACCTGAATTTATCAGTTTGAATAGTTAAAAACAGCGTTTTTTTATGTTTTTGCAAGTTTAAAATAGCAAATTTATCGTCATTTCTCATAAATCGCCGTTTCACACGAAAGAAACATGAATTTGTCAGTTTGAATAGTTTAAAACATCGTTTTTCTATGTTTTTGCAAGTTTAAAACAGCAATTTTATCGTCATTTCTCATAAATCGCCGTTTCACACGAAAGAAACATGAATTTATCAGTTTGAAAAGTTGAAAACAGCGTTTTTCTATGTTTTTGCAAGTTTAAAACAGCAATTTTATCGTCATTTCTCATAAACGCCGTTTCACACGAAAGAAACATGAATTTGTCAGTTTGAATAGTTTAAAACAGCGTTTTACTATGTTTTTGCAAGTTTAAAACAGCAATTTTATCGTCATTTCTCATAAATCGCCGTTTCACACGAAAGAAACATGAATTTGTTAGTTTGAATAGTTCAAAACAGCGTTTTTCTATGTTTTTGCAAGTTTAAAACAGCAGTTTTATCGTGATTTCACAAAAATCCAGCGTTTCGAACGAAAGAAACCTGAATTTATCAGTTTGAATAGTTAAAAACAGCGTTTTTCTATGTTTTTGCAAATTTAAAACAGCAATTTTATCGTCATTTCTCATAAATCGCCGTTTCACACGAAAGAAACATGAATTTGTCAGTTTGAATAGTTCAAAACAGCGTTTTTCTATGTTTTTGCAAATTTAAAACAGCAGTTTTATCGTGATTTTACAAAAATCCACCGTTTCGAACGAAAGAAACCTGAATTTATCAGTTTGAATAGTTAAAAACAGCGTTTTTCTATGTTTTTGCAAGTTTAAAACAGCAATTTTAACGTCATTTCTCATAAATCGCCGTTTCACACGAAAGAAACATGAATTTATCAGTTTGAATAGTTCGAAACAACGTTTTTCTATGTTTTTGCAAGTTTAAAACAGCAGTTTTATCGTGATTTCACTAAAATCCACCGTTTCGAACGAAAGAAACCTGAATTTATCAGTTTGAATAGTTAAAAACAGCATTTTTCTATGTTTTTGCAAGTTTAAAACAGCAATTTTATCGTCATTTCTCATAAATCGCCGTTTCACACGAAAGAAACATGAATTTGTCAGTTTGAATAGTTTAAAACAGCGTTTTACTATGTTATTGCAAGTTTAAAACAGCAATTTTATCGTCATTTCTCATAAATCGCCGTTTCACACGAAAGAAACATGAATTTATCAGTTTGAAAAGTTGAAAACAGCGTTTTTCTATGTTTTTGCAAGTTTAAAACAGCAATTTTATCGTCATTTCTCATAAACGCCGTTTCACACGAAAGAAACATGAATTTGTCAGTTTGAATAGTTTAAAACAGCGTTTTACTATGTTTTTGCAAGTTTAAAACAGCAATTTTATCGTCATTTCTCATAAATCGCCGTTTTACACGAAAGAAACATGAATTTGTCAGTTTGAATAGTTCAAAACAGCGTTTTTCTATGTTTTTGCAAGTTTAAAACAGCAGTTTTATTGTGATTTCACAAAAATCCACTGTTTCGAACGAAAGAAACCTGAATTTATCAGTTTGAATAGTTAAAAACAGCGTTTTTCTATGTTTTTGCAAGTTTAAAACAGCAATTTTATCGTCATTTCTTATAAATCGCCGTTTCGCACGAAAAAAACCTGAATTTTTCAGTTTGAATAGTTAAAAACAGCGTTTTTCTATGTTTTTGCAAGTTTAAAACAGCAATTTTATCGTCATTTCTCATAAATCGCCGTTTTACACGAAAGAAACATGAATTTGTCAGTTTGAATAGTTCAAAACAGCGTTTTTCTATGTTTTTGTAAGTTTAAAACAGCAATTTTAGCGTCATTTCTCATAAATCGCCGTTTCACACGAAAGAAACATGAATTTGTTAGTATGAATAGTTCAAAACAGCGTTTTACTATGTTTTTGCAAGTTTAAAACAGCAATTTTATCGTCATTTCTCATAAATCGCCGTTTCACACGAAAGAAACATGAATTTGTCAGTTTGAATAGTTAAAAACAGCGTTTTTTTATGTTTTTGCAAGTTTAAAACAGCAATTTTATCGTCATTCCTCATAAATCGCCGTTTCACACGAAAAAAACATGAATTTGTCAGTTTGAATAGTACAAAACAGCGTTTTTCTATGTTTTTGCAAGTTTAAAACAGCAATTTTATCGTCATTTCTCATAAATCGCCGTTTCACACGAAAGAAACATGAATTTGTCAGTTTGAATAGTTCAAAACAGCGTTTTACTATGTTATTGCAAGTTTAAAACAGCAATTTTATCGTCATTTCTCATAAATCGCCGTTTTACACGAAAGAAACATGAATTTGTCAGTTTGAATAGTTCAAAACAGCGTTTTTCTATGTTTTTGCAAGTTTAAAACAGCAGTTTTATTGTGATTTCACAAAAATCCACTGTTTCGAACGAAAGAAACCTGAATTTATCAGTTTGAATAGTTAAAAACAGCGTTTTTCTATGTTTTTGCAAGTTTAAAACAGCAATTTTAACGTCATTTCTCATAAATCGCCGTTTCACACGAAAGAAACATGAATTTATCAGTTTGAATAGTTGGAAACAGCGTTTTTCTATGTTTTTGCAAGTTTAAAACAACAGTTTTATCGTGATTTCACTAAAATCCACCGTTTCGAACGAAAGAAACCTGAATTTATCAGTTTGAATAGTTAAAAACAGCGTTTTTTTATGTTTTTGCAAGTTTAAAACAGCAAATTAACGTCATTTCTCATAAATCGCCGTTTCACACGAAAGAAACATGAATTTGTCAGTTTGAGTAGTTCAAAACAGCGTTTTTCTATGTTTTTGCAAGTTTAAAACAGCAATTTTATCGTCATTTCTCATAAATCGCCGTTTCACACGAAAGAAACATGAATTTATCAGTTTGAATAGTTGAAAACAGCGTTTTTCTATGTTTTTGCAAGTTTAAAACAGCAATTTTATCGTCATTTCTCATAAATCGCCGTTTCACACGAAAGAAACATGAATTTGTCAGTTTGAATAGTTTAAAACAGCGTTTTACTATGTTTTTGCAAGTTTAAAACAGCAATTTTATCGTCATTTCTCATAAATCGCCGTTTCACACGAAAGAAACATGAATTTGTTAGTTTGAATAGTTCAAAACAGCGTTTTTCTATGTTTTTGCAAGTTTAAAACAGCAGTTTTATCGTGATTTCACAAAAATCCAGCGTTTCGAACGAAAGAAACCTGAATTTATCAGTTTGAATAGTTAAAAACAGCGTTTTTCTATGTTTTTGCAAATTTAAAACAGCAATTTTATCGTCATTTCTCATAAATCGCCGTTTCACACGAAAGAAACATGAATTTGTCAGTTTGAATAGTTCAAAACAGCGTTTTTCTATGTTTTTGCAAATTTAAAACAGCAGTTTTATCGTGATTTTACAAAAATCCACCGTTTCGAACGAAAGAAACCTGAATTTATCAGTTTGAATAGTTAAAAACAGCGTTTTTCTATGTTTTTGCAAGTTTAAAACAGCAATTTTAACGTCATTTCTCATAAATCGCCGTTTCACACGAAAGAAACATGAATTTATCAGTTTGAATAGTTGGAAACAGCGTTTTTCTATGTTTTTGCAAGTTAAAAACAGCAGTTTTATCGTGCTTTCACTAAAATCCACCGTTTCGAACGAAAGAAACCTGAATTTATCAGTTTGAATAGTTAAAAACAGCGTTTTTTTATGTTTTTGCAAGTTTAAAACAGCAATTTTATCGTCATTTCTCATAAATCGCCGTTTCACAAGAAAGAAACATGAATTTGTCAGTTTGAATAGTTCAAAACAGCGTTTTTCTATGTTTTTGCAAGTTTAAAACAGCAATTTTATCGTCATTTCTCATAAATCGCCATTTCACACGAAAGAAACATGAATTTATCAGTTTGAATAGTTGAAAACAGCGTTTTTCTATGTTTTTGCAAGTTTAAAACAGCAATTTTATCGTCATTTCTCATAAATCGCCGTTTCACACGAAAGAAACATGAATTTGTCAGTTTGAATAGTTCAAAACAGCGTTTTACTATGTTTTTGCAAGTTTAAAACAGCAATTTTATCGTCATTTCTCATAAATCGCCGTTTCACACGAAAGAAACATGAATTTGTTAGTTTGAATAGTTCAAAACAGCGTTTTTCTATGTTTTTGCAAGTTTAAAACAGCAGTTTTATCGTGATTTCACAAAAATCCAGCGTTTCGAACGAAAGAAACCTGAATTTATCAGTTTGAATAGTTAAAAACAGCGTTTTTCTATGTTTTTGCAAATTTAAAACAGCAATTTTATCGTCATTTCTCATAAATCGCCGTTTCACACGAAAGAAACATAAATTTGTCAGTTTGAATAGTTCAAAACAGCGTTTTTCTATGTTTTTGCAAATTTAAAACAGCAGTTTTATCGTGATTTTACAAAAATCCACCGTTTCGAACGAAAGAAACCTGAATTTATCAGTTTGAATAGTTAAAAACAGCGTTTTTCTATGTTTTTGCAAGTTTAAAACAGCAATTTTAACGTCATTTCTCATAAATCGCCGTTTCACACGAAAGAAACATGAATTTATCAGTTTGAATAGTTCGAAACAACGTTTTTCTATGTTTTTGCAAGTTTAAAACAGCAGTTTTATCGTGATTTCACTAAAATCCACCGTTTCGAACGAAAGAAACCTGAATTTATCAGTTTGAATAGTTAAAAACAGCATTTTTCTATGTTTTTGCAAGTTTAAAACAGCAATTTTATCGTCATTTCTCATAAATCGCCGTTTCACACGAAAGAAACATGAATTTGTCAGTTTGAATAGTTTAAAACAGCGTTTTACTATGTTATTGCAAGTTTAAAACAGCAATTTTATCGTCATTTCTCATAAATCGCCGTTTTACACGAAAGAAACATGAATTTGTCAGTTTGAATAGTTCAAAACAGCGTTTTTCTATGTTTTTGCAAGTTTAAAACAGCAGTTTTATTGTGATTTCACAAAAATCCACTGTTTCGAACGAAAGAAACCTGAATTTATCAGTTTGAATAGTTAAAAACAGCGTTTTTCTATGTTTTTGCAAGTTTAAAACAGCAATTTTATCGTCATTTCTTATAAATCGCCGTTTCGCACGAAAAAAACCTGAATTTTTCAGTTTGAATAGTTAAAAACAGCGTTTTTCTATGTTTTTGCAAGTTTAAAACAGCAATTTTATCGTCATTTCTCATAAATCGCCGTTTTACACGAAAGAAACATGAATTTGTCAGTTTGAATAGTTCAAAACAGCGTTTTTCTATGTTTTTGTAAGTTTAAAACAGCAATTTTAGCGTCATTTCTCATAAATCGCCGTTTCACACGAAAGAAACATGAATTTGTCAGTTTGAATAGTTCAAAACAGCGTTTTACTATGTTTTTGCAAGTTTAAAACAGCAATTTTATCGTCATTTCTCATAAATCGCCGTTTCACACGAAAGAAACATGAATTTGTCAGTTTGAATAGTTAAAAACAGCGTTTTTTTATGTTTTTGCAAGTTTAAAACAGCAGTTTTATCGTGATTTCACTAAAATCCACCGTTTCGAACGAAAGAAACCTGAATTTATCAGTTTGAATAGTTAAAAACAGCATTTTTCTATGTTTTTGCAAGTTTAAAACAGCAATTTTATCGTCATTTCTCATAAATCGCCGTTTCACACGAAAGAAACATGAATTTGTCAGTTTGAATAGTTTAAAACAGCGTTTTACTATGTTATTGCAAGTTTAAAACAGCAATTTTATCGTCATTTCTCATAAATCGCCGTTTTACACGAAAGAAACATGAATTTGTCAGTTTGAATAGTTCAAAACAGCGTTTTTCTATGTTTTTGCAAGTTTAAAACAGCAGTTTTATTGTGATTTCACAAAAATCCACTGTTTCGAACGAAAGAAACCTGAATTTATCAATTTGAATAGTTAAAAACAGCGTTTTTCAATGTTTTTGCAAGTTTAAAACAGCAATTTTATGGTCATTTCTCATAAATCGCCGTTTCGCACGAAAGAAACCTGAATTTATCAGTTTGAATAGTTAAAAACAGCGTTTTTCTATGTTTTTGCAAGTTTAAAACAGCAATTTTATCGTCATTTCTCATAAATCGCCGTTTCACACGAAAGAAACATGAATTTGTCAGTTTGAATAGTTCAAAACAGCGTTTTTCTTTGTTTTTGCATGTTTAAAACAGCAATTTTATCGTCATTTCTCATAAATCGCCGTTTCACACGAAAGAAACATGAATTTGTCAGTTTGAATAGTTCAAAACAGCGTTTTACTATGTTTTTGCAAGTTTAAAACAGCAATTTTATCGTCATTTCTCATAAATCGCCGTTTCACACGAAAGAAACATGAATTTGTCAGTTTGAATAGTTCAAAACAGCGTTTTTCTATGTTTTTGCAAGTTTAAACAGCAATTTTATCGTCATTTCTCATAAATCGCCGTTTCACACTAAAGAAACATGAATTTGTCAGTTTGAATAGTTCAAAACAGCGTTTTACTATGTTTTTGCAAGTTTAAAACAGCAATTTTATCGTCATTTCTCATAAATCGCCGTTTCACACGAAAGAAACATGAATTTGTCAGTTTGAATAGTTCAAAACAGCGTTTTACTATGTTTTTGCAAGTTTAAAACAGCAATTTTATCGTCATTTCTCATAAATCGCCGTTTCACACGAAAGAAACATGAATTTGTCAGTTTGAATAGTTCAAAACAGCGTTTTTCTAAGTTTTTGCAAGTTTAAACAGCAATTTTATCGTCATTTCTCATAAATCGCCGTTTCACACGAAAGAAACATGAATTTGTCAGTTTGAATAGTTCAAAACAGCGTTTTTCTATGTTTTTGCAAGTTTAAAACAGCAATTTTATCGTCATTTCTCATAAATCGCCGTTTCACACAAAAGAAACATGAATTTGTCAGTTTGAATAGTTCAAAACAGCGTTTTTCTAAGTTTTTGCAAGTTTAAAACAGCAGTTTTATCGTGATTTCACAAAAATCCACCGTTTCGAACGAAAGAAACCTGAATTTATCAGTTTGAATAGTTAAAAACAGCGTTTTACTATGTTTTTGAAAGTTTAAAACAGCAGATTTATCGTCATTTCTCATAAATCGCCGTTTCACACGAAAGAAACATGAATTTGTCAGTTTGAATAGTTCAAAACAGCGTTTTACTATGTTTTTGCAAGTTTAAAACAGCAATTTTATCGTCATTTCTCATAAATCGCCGTTTCGCACGAAAGAAACCTGAATTTATCAGTTTGAATAGTTAAAAACAGCGTTTTTCTATGTTTTTGCAAGTTTAAAACAGCAATTTTATCGTCATTTCTCATAAATCGCCGTTTCACACGAAAGAAACATGAATTTGTCAGTTTGAATAGTTCAAAACAGCGTTTTTCTATGTTTTTGCAAGTTTAAAACAGCAATTTTATCGTCATTTCTCATAAATCGCCGTTTCACACGAAAGAAACATGAATTTGTCAGTTTGAATAGTTCAAAACAGCGTTTTACTATGTTTTTGCAAGTTTAAAACAGCAATTTTATCGTCATTTCTCATAAATCGCCGTTTCACATGAAAGAAACATGAATTTGTCAGTTTGAATAGTTCAAAACAGCGTTATTCTATGTTTTTGCAAGTTTAAACAGCAATTTTATCGTCATTTCTCATAAATCGCCGTTTCACACTAAAGAAACATGAATTTGTCAGTTTGAATAGTTCAAAACAGCGTTTTACTATGTTTTTGCAAGTTTAAAACAGCAATTTTATCGTCATTTCTCATAAATCGCAGTTTCACACGAAAGAAACATGAATTTGTCAGTTTGAATAGTTCAAAACAGCGTTTTACTATGTTTTTGCAAGTTTAAAACAGCAATTTTATCGTCATTTCTCATAAATCGCCGTTTCACACGAAAGAAACATGAATTTGTCAGTTTGAATAGTTCAAAACAGCGTTTTTCTAAGTTTTTGCAAGTTTAAACAGCAATTTTATCGTCATTTCTCATAAATCGCCGTTTCACACGAAAGAAACATGAATTTGTCAGTTTGAATAGTTCAAAACAGCGTTTTTCTATGTTTTTGCAAGTTTAAAACAGCAATTTTATCGTCATTTCTCATAAATCGCCGTTTCACACAAAAGAAACATGAATTTGTCAGTTTGAATAGTTCAAAACAGCGTTTTTCTAAGTTTTTGCAAGTTTAAAACAGCAGTTTTATCGTGATTTCACAAAAATCCACCGTTTCGAACAAAAGAAACCTGAATTTATCAGTTTGAATAGTTAAAAACAGCGTTTTACTATGTTTTTGCAAGTTTAAAACAGCAGATTTATCGTCATTTCTCATAAATCGCCGTTTCACACGAAAGAAACATGAATTTGTCAGTTTGAATAGTTCAAAACAGCGTTTTACTATGTTTTTGCAAGTTTAAAACAGCAATTTTATCGTCATTTCTCATAAATCGCCGTTTCACACGAAAGAAACATGAATTTGTCAGTTTGAATAGTTCAAAACAGCGTTTTACTATGTTTTTGCAAGTTTAAAACAGCAATTTTATCGTCATTTCTCATAAATCGCCGTTTCACACGAAAGAAACATGAATTTGTCAGTTTGAATAGTTCAAAACAGCGTTTTACTATGTTTTTGCAAGTTTAAAACAGCAATTTTATCGTCATTTCTCATAAATCGCCGTTTCACACGAAAGAAACATGAATTTGTCAGTTTGAATAGTTCAAAACAGCGTTTTTCTAAGTTTTTGCAAGTTTAAACAGCAATTTTATCGTCATTTCTCATAAATCGCCGTTTCACACGAAAGAAACATGAATTTGTCAGTTTGAATAGTTCAAAACAGCGTTTTTCTATGTTTTTGCAAGTTTAAAACAGCAATTTTATCGTCATTTCTCATAAATCGCCGTTTCACACAAAAGAAACATGAATTTGTCAGTTTGAGTAGTTCAAAACAGCGTTTTTCTAAGTTTTTGCAAGTTTAAAACAGCAGTTTTATCGTGATTTCACAAAAATTCACCGTTTCGAACGAAAGAAACCTGAATTTATCAGTTTGAATAGTTAAAAACAGCGTTTTACTATGTTTTTGCAAGTTTAAAACAGCAGATTTATCGTCATTTCTCATAAATCGCCGTTTCACACGAAAGAAACATGAATTTGTCAGTTTGAATAGTTCAAAACAGCGTTTTACTAAGTTTTTGCAAGTTTAAACAGCAATTTTATCGTCATTTCTCATAAATCGCCGTTTCACACGAAAGAAACATGAATTTGTCAGTTTGAATAGTTCAAAACAGCGTTTTTCTATGTTTTTGCAAGTTTAAAACAGCAGTTTTATCGTGATTTCACAAAAATCCACCGTTTCGAACGAAAGAAACCTGAATTTATCAGTTTGAATAGTTAAAAACAGCGTTTTACTATGTTTTTGCAAGTTTAAAACAGCAGATTTATCGTCATTTCTCATAAATCGCCGTTTCACACGAAAGAAACATGAATTTGTCAGTTTGAATAGTTCAAAACAGCGTTTTACTATGTTTTTGCAAGTTTAAAACAGCAATTTTATCGTCATTTCTCATAAATCGCCGTTTCACACGAAAGAAACATGAATTTGTCAGTTTGAATAGTTCAAAACAGCGTTTTTCTATGTTTTTGCAAGTTTAAAACAGCAATTTTAACGTCATTTCTCATAAATCGCCGTTTCACACGAAAGAAACATGAATTTATCAGTTTGAATAGTTGGAATCAGCGTTTTACTATGTTTTTGCAAGTTTAAAACAGCAGATTTATCGTCATTTCCCATAAATCGCCGTTTCACACGAAAGAAACATGAATTTGTCAGTTTGAATAGTTCAAAACAGCGTTTTACTATGTTTTTGCAAGTTTAAAACAGCAATTTTATCGTCATTTCTCATAAATCGCCGTTTCACACGAAAGAAACATGAATTTGTCAGTTTGAATAGTTCAAAACAGCGTTTTTCTATGTTTTTGCAAGTTTAAAACAGCAATTTTATCGTGATTTCACAAAAATCCACCGTTTCGAACAAAAGAAACCTGAATTTATCAGTTTGAATATTTAAAAACAGCGTTTTTCTATGTTTTTGCAAGTTTAAAACAGCAATTTTAACGTCATTTCTCATAAATCGCCGTTTCACACGAAAGAAACATGAATTTATCAGTTTGAATAGTTGGAAACAGCGTTTTTCTATGTTTTTGCAAGTTTAAAACAGCAGTTTTATCGTGATTTCACAAAAATTCAACGTTTCGAACGAAAGAAACCTGAATTTATCAGTTTGAATAGTTAAAAAACAGCGTTTTTTTATGTTTTTGCAAGTTTAAATTAGCAATTTTATCGTTATTTCTCATAAATCGCCGTTTCACACGAAAGAAACATGAATTTGTCAGTTTGAATAGTTCAAAACAGCGTTTTTCTATGTTTTTGCAAGTTTAAAACAGCAATTTTATCGTCATTTCTCATAAATCGCCGTTTCACACGAAAGAAACATTAATTTATCAGTTTGAATAGTTGAAAACAGCGTTTTTCTATGTTTTTGCAAGTTTAAAACAGCAATTTTATCGTCATTTCTCATAAATCGCCGTTTCACACGAAAGAAACATGAATTTGTCAGTTTGAATAGTTCAAAACAGCGTTTTTCTATGTTTTTGCAAGTTTAAAACAGCAATTTGATCGTCATTTCTCATAAATCGCCGTTTCACACGAAAGAAACATGAATTTGTCAGTTTGAATAGTTCAAAACAGCGTTTTACTATGTCTTTGCAAGTTTAAAACAGCAATTTTATCGTCATTTCTCATAAATCGCCGTTTCACACGAAAGAAACATGAATTTGTCAGTTTGAATAGTTCAAAACAGCGTTTTTCTATGTTTTTGCAAGTTTAAAACAGCAATTTTATCGTCATTTCTCATAAATCGCCGTTTCACACGAAAGAAACATGAATTTGTCAGTTTGAATAGTTCAAAACAGCGTTTTTCTATGTTTTTGCAAGTTTAAAACAGCAATTTGATCGTCATTTCTCATAAAGCGCCGTTTCACACGAAAGAAACATGAATTTGTCAGTTTGAATAGTTCAAAACAGCGTTTTTCTATGTTTTTGCAAGTTTAAAACAGCAGTTTTATCGTGATTTCACAAAAATCCACCGTTTCGAACAAAAGAAACCTGAATTTATCAGTTTGAATAGTTTAAAACAGCGTTTTTCTATGTTTTTGCAAGTTTAAAACAGCAATTTTATCGTCATTTCTCATAAATCGCCGTTTCACAAGAAAGAAACATGAATTTGTCAGTTTGAATAGTTCAAAACAGCATTTTTCTATGTTTTTGCAAGTTTAAAACAGCAGTTTTATTGTGATTTCACAAAAATCCACCGTTTCGAACGAAAGAAACCTGAATTTTTTAGTTTGAATAGTTAAAAACAGCGTTTTTTCTATGTTTTTGCAAGTTTAAAACAGCAATTTTATCGTCATTTCTCATAAATCGCCGTTTCGCACGAAAGAAACCTGAATTTATCAGTTTGAATAGTTAAAAACAGCGTTTTTCTATGTTTTTTAAGTTTAAAACAGCAATTTTATAGCCATTTCTCATAAATCGCCGTTTCACACGAAAGAAACATGAATTTGTCAGTTTGAATAGTTCAAAACAGCGTTTTTCTATGTTTTTGCAAGTTTAAAACAGCAATTTTATCGTCATTTCTCATAAATCGCCGTTTCACACGAAAGAAACATGAATTTGTCAGTTTGAATAGTTCAAAACAGCGTTTTACTATGTTTTTGCAAGTTTAAAACAGCAATTTTATCGTCATTTCTCATAAATCGCCGTTTCACACGAAAGAAACATGAATTTGTCAGTTTGAATAGTTCAAAACAGCGTTTTCTATGTTTTTGCAAGTTTAAAACAGCAGTTTTATCGTGATTTCACAAAAATCCACCGTTTCGAACGAAAGAAACCTGAATTTATCAGTTTGAATAGTTAAAAACAGCGTTTTTCTATGTTTTTGCAAGTTTAAAACAGCAATTTTATCGTTATTTCTCATAAATCGCCGTTTCACACGAAAGAAACATGAATTTATCAGTTTGAATAGTTGAAAACAGCGTTTTTCTATGTTTTTGCAAGTTTAAAACAGCAATTTTATCGTCATTTCTCATAAATCGCCGTTTCACACGGAAGAAACATGAATTTATCAGTTTGAATAGTTGAAAACAGCGTTTTTCTATGTTTTTGCAAGTTTAAAACAGCAATTTTATCGTCATTTCTCATAAATCGCCGTTTCACACGAAAGAAACATGAATTTATCAGTTTGAATAGTTGAAAACAGCGTTTTTCTATGTTTTTGCAAGTTTAAAACAGCAATTTTATCGTCATTTCTCATAAATCGCCGTTTCACACGAAAGAAACATGAATTTGTCAGTTTGAATAGTTCAAAACAGCGTTTTACTATGTTTTTGCAAGTTTAAAACAGCAATTTTATCGTCATTTCTCATAAATCGCCGTTTCACACGAAAGAAACATGAATTTGTCAGTTTGAATAGTTCAAAACAGCGTTTTCTATGTTTTTGCAAGTTTAAAACAGCAGTTTTATCGTGATTTCACAAAAATCCACCGTTTCGAACGAAAGAAACCTGAATTTATCAGTTTGAATAGTTAAAAACAGCGTTTTTCTATGTTTTTGCAAGTTTAAAACAGCAATTTTATCGTTATTTCTCATAAATCGCCGTTTCACACGAAAGAAACATGAATTTATCAGTTTGAATAGTTGAAAACAGCGTTTTTCTATGTTTTTGCAAGTTTAAAACAGCAATTTTATCGTCATTTCTCATAAATCGCCGTTTCACACGGAAGAAACATGAATTTATCAGTTTGAATAGTTGAAAACAGCGTTTTTCTATGTTTTTGCAAGTTTAAAACAGCAATTTTATCGTCATTTCTCATAAATCGCCGTTTCACACGAAAGAAACATGAATTTATCAGTTTGAATAGTTGAAAACAGCGTTTTTCTATGTTTTTGTAAGTTTAAAACAGCAATTTTATCGTCATTTCTCATAAATCGCCGTTTCACACGAAAGAAACATGAATTTGTCAGTTTGAATAGTTCAAAACAGCGTTTTTCTATGTTTTTGCAAGTTTAAAACATCAATTTTAACGTCATTTCTCATAAATCGCCGTTTCACACGAAAGAAACATGAATTTATCAGTTTGAATAGTTGGAAACAGCGTTTTTCTATGTTTTTGCAAGTTTAAAACAGCAGTTTTATCGTGATTTCACAAAAATCCACCGTTTCGAACGAAAGAAAACTGAATTTATCAGTTTGAATAGTTAAAAACAGCGTTTTTTTATGTTTTTGCAAGTTTAAAACAGCAATTTTATCGTCATTTCTCATAAATCGCCGTTTCACACGAAAAAAACATGAATTTGTCAGTTTGAATAGTTCAAAACAGCGTTTTTCTATGTTTTTGCAAGTTTTAAAACAGCAATTTTATCGTCATTTCTCATAAATCGCCGTTTCACACGAAAGAAACCTGAATTTATCAGTTTGAATAGTTAAAAACAGCGTTTTTTTTATGTTTTTGCAAGTTTTAAAACAGCAGTTTTATCGTGATTTCACAAAAATCCACCGTTTCGAACGAAAGAAACCTGAATTTATCAGTTTGAATAGTTAAAAACAGCGTTTTTTTTATGTTTTTGCAAGTTTAAAACAGCAATTTTATTGTCATTTCTCATAAATCGCCGTTTCACACGAAAGAAACATGAATTTGTCAGTTTGAATAGTTCAAAACAGCGTTTTTCTATGTTTTTGCAAGTTAAAAAAGCAATTTTATCGTCATTTCTCATAAATCGCCGTTTCACATTAAAGAAACATGAATTTATCAGTTTGAATAGTTGAAAACAGCGTTTATCTATGTTTTTGCAAGTTTAAAACAGCAATTTTATCGTGATTTCACAAAATCCACCGTTTCGAACAAAAGAAACCTGAATTTATCAGTTTTGAATATTTAAAAACAGCGTTTTTCTATGTTTTTGCAAGTTTAAAACAGCAATTTTAACGTCATTTCTCATAAATCGCCGTTTCACACGAAAGAAACATGAATTTATCAGTTTGAATAGTTGGAAACAGCGTTTTTCTATGTTTTTGCAAGTTTTAAAACAGCAGTTTTATCGTGATTTCACAAAAATTCAACGTTTCGAACGAAAGAAACCTGAATTTATCAGTTTGAATAGTTAAAAACAGCGTTTTTTTATGTTTTTGCAAGTTTAAATTAGCAATTTTATCGTTATTTCTCATAAATCGCCGTTTCACACGAAAGAAACATGAATTTGTCAGTTTGAATAGTTCAAAACAGCGTTTTTTCTATGTTTTTGCAAGTTTAAAACAGCAATTTTATCGTCATTTCTCATAAATCGCCGTTTCACACGAAAGAAACATTAATTTATCAGTTTGAATAGTTGAAAACAGCGTTTTTCTATGTTTTTGCAAGTTTAAAACAGCAATTTTATCGTCATTTCTCATAAATCGCCGTTTCACACGAAAGAAACATGAATTTGTCAGTTTGAATAGTTCAAAACAGCGTTTTTCTATGTTTTTGCAAGTTTAAAACAGCAATTTGATCGTCATTTCTCATAAATCGCCGTTTCACACGAAAGAAACATGAATTTTGTCAGTTTGAATAGTTCAAAACAGCGTTTTACTATGTCTTTGCAAGTTTAAAACAGCAATTTTATCGTCATTTCTCATAAATCGCCGTTTCACACGAAGAAACATGAATTTGTCAGTTTGAATAGTTCAAAACAGCGTTTTTCTATGTTTTTGCAAGTTTAAAAACAGCAATTTTATCGTCATTTCTCATAAATCGCCGTTTCACACGAAAGAAACATGAATTTGTCAGTTTGAATAGTTCAAAACAGCGTTTTTCTATGTTTTTGCAAGTTTAAAACAGCAATTTGATCGTCATTTCTCATAAAGCGCCGTTTCACACGAAAGAAACATGAATTTGTCAGTTTGAATAGTTCAAAACAGCGTTTTTCTATGTTTTTGCAAGTTTAAAACAGCAAGTTTTATCGTGATTTCACAAAAAATCCACCGTTTCGAACAAAAGAAACCTGAATTTATCAGTTTGAATAGTTTAGAAACAGCGTTTTTTCTATGTTTTTGCAAGTTTAAAACAGCAATTTTATCGTCATTTCTCATAAATCGCGCGTTTCACAAGAAAGAACATGAATTTGTCAGTTTGAATAGTTCAAAACAGCATTTTTCTATGTTTTTGCAAGTTTAAAACAGCAGTTTTATTGTGATTTCACAAAAATCCACCGTTTCGAACGAAAGAAACCTGAATTTTTTAGTTTTGAATAGTTAAAAACAGCGTTTTCTATGTTTTTGCAAGTTTAAAACAGCAATTTTATCGTCATTTCTCATAAATCGCCGTTTCGCACGAAAGAAACCTGAATTTATCAGTTTGAATAGTTAAAAACAGCGTTTTTCTATGTTTTTGCAAGTTTAAAACAGCAATTTTATAGCCATTTCTCATAAATCGCCGTTTCACACGAAAGAAACATGAATTTGTCAGTTTGAATAGTTCAAAACAGCGTTTTTCTATGTTTTTGCAAGTTTAAAACAGCAATTTTATCGTCATTTCTCATAAATCGCCGTTTCACACGAAAGAAACATGAATTTTGTCAGTTTGAATAGTTCAAAACAGCGTTTTACTATGTTTTTGCAAGTTAAAACAGCAATTTTATCGTCATTTCTCATAAATCGCCGTTTCACACGAAAGAAACATGAATTTGTCAGTTTGAATAGTTCAAAACAGCGTTTTTCTATGTTTTTGCAAGTTTAAAACAGCAGTTTTTATCGTGATTTCACAAAAATCCACCGTTTCGAACGAAAAGAAACCTGAATTTATCAGTTTGAATAGTTAAAAACAGCGTTTTTCTATGTTTTGCAAGTTTAAAACAGCAATTTTATCGTTATTTCTCATAAATCGCCGTTTCACACGAAAGAAACATGAATTTATCAGTTTGAATAGTTGAAAACAGCGTTTTTCTATGTTTTTTGCAAGTTTAAAACAGCAATTTTATCGTCATTTCTCATAAATCGCCGTTTCACACGAAAGAAACATGAATTTGTCAGTTTGAATAGTTAAAAACAGCGTTTTTCTATGTTTTTGCAAGTTTAAAACAGCAATTTTATCGTTATTTCTCATAAATCGCCGTTTCACACGAAAGAAACATGAATTTATCAGTTTGAATAGTTGAAAACAGCGTTTTTCTATGTTTTTGCAAGTTTAAAACAGCAATTTTATCGTCATTTCTCATAAATCGCCGTTTCACACGGAAGAAACATGAATTTATCAGTTTGAATAGTTGAAAACAGCGTTTTTCTATGTTTTTGCAAGTTTTAAAACAGCAATTTTATCGTCATTTCTCATAAATCGCCGTTTCACACAGAAGAAACATGAATTTATCAGTTTGAATAGTTGAAAACAGCGTTTTTCTATGTTTTTGCAAGTTTAAAACAGCAATTTTATCGTCATTTCTCATAAATCGCCGTTTCAACACGAAAGAAACATGAATTTGTCAGTTTGAATAGTTCAAAACAGCGTTTTACTATGTTTTTGCAAGTTTAAAAACAGCAATTTTATCGTCATTTCTCATAAATCGCCGTTTCACACGAAAGAAACATGAATTTGTCAGTTTGAATAGTTCAAAACAGCGTTTTCTATGTTTTTGCAAGTTTAAAACAGCAGTTTTATCGTGATTTCACAAAAATCCACCGTTTCGAACGAAAGAAACCTGAATTTATCAGTTTGAATAGTTAAAAACAGCGTTTTTCTATGTTTTTGCAAGTTTAAAACAGCAATTTTATCGTTATTTCTCATAAATCGCCGTTTCACACGAAAGAAACATGAATTTATCAGTTTGAATAGTTGAAAACAGCGTTTTTTCTATGTTTTTGCAAGTTTAAAACAGCAATTTTATCGTCATTTCTCATAAATCGCCGTTTCACACGGAAGAAACATGAATTTATCAGTTTGAATAGTTGAAAACAGCGTTTTTCTATGTTTTTGCAAGTTTAAAACAGCAATTTTATCGTCATTTCTCATAAATCGCCGTTTCACACGAAAGAAACATGAATTTATCAGTTTGAATAGTTGAAAACAGCGTTTTTCTATGTTTTTGTAAGTTTAAAACAGCAATTTTATCGTCATTTCTCATAAATCGCCGTTTCACACGAAAGAAACATGAATTTGTCAGTTTGAATAGTTCAAAACAGCGTTTTTCTATGTTTTTGCAAGTTTAAAACATCAATTTTAACGTCATTTCTCATAAATCGCCGTTTCACACGAAAGAAACATGAATTTATCAGTTTGAATAGTTGGAAACAGCGTTTTTCTATGTTTTTGCAAGTTTAAAACAGCAGTTTTATCGTGATTTCACAAAAATCCACCGTTTCGAACGAAAGAAAACTGAATTTATCAGTTTGAATAGTTAAAAACAGCGTTTTTTTATGTTTTTGCAAGTTTAAAACAGCAATTTTATCGTCATTTCTCATAAATCGCCGTTTCACACGAAAAAAACATGAATTTGTCAGTTTGAATAGTTCAAAACAGCGTTTTTCTATGTTTTTGCAAGTTTAAAACAGCAATTTTATCGTCATTTCTCATAAATCGCCGTTTCACACGAAAGAAACATGAATTTATCAGTTTGAATAGTAAAAAACAGCATTTTTCTATGTTTTTGCAAGTTTAAAACAGCAGTTTTATCGTGATTTCACAAAAATCCACCGTTTCGAACGAAAGAAACCTGAATTTATCAGTTTGAATAGTTAAAAACAGCGTTTTTTTATGTTTTTGCAAGTTTAAAACAGCAATTTTATTGTCATTTCTCATAAATCGCCGTTTCACACGAAAGAAACATGAATTTGTCAGTTTGAATAGTTCAAAACAGCGTTTTTCTATGTTTTTGCAAGTTAAAAAAGCAATTTTATCGTCATTTCTCATAAATCGCCGTTTCACATTAAAGAAACATGAATTTATCAGTTTGAATAGTTGAAAACAGCGTTTATCTATGTTTTTGCAAGTTTAAAACAGCAATTTTATCGTGATTTCACAAAAATCCACCGTTTCGAACAAAAGAAACCTGAATTTATCAGTTTGAATATTTAAAAACAGCGTTTTTCTATGTTTTTGCAAGTTTAAAACAGCAATTTTAACGTCATTTCTCATAAATCGCCGTTTCACACGAAAGAAACATGAATTTATCAGTTTGAATAGTTGGAAACAGCGTTTTTCTATGTTTTTGCAAGTTTAAAACAGCAGTTTTATCGTGATTTCACAAAAATTCAACGTTTCGAACGAAAGAAACCTGAATTTATCAGTTTGAATAGTTAAAAACAGCGTTTTTTTATGTTTTTGCAAGTTTAAATTAGCAATTTTATCGTTATTTCTCATAAATCGCCGTTTCACACGAAAGAAACATGAATTTGTCAGTTTGAATAGTTCAAAACAGCGTTTTTCTATGTTTTTGCAAGTTTAAAACAGCAATTTTATCGTCATTTCTCATAAATCGCCGTTTCACACGAAAGAAACATTAATTTATCAGTTTGAATAGTTGAAAACAGCGTTTTTCTATGTTTTTGCAAGTTTAAAACAGCAATTTTATCGTCATTTCTCATAAATCGCCGTTTCACACGAAAGAAACATGAATTTGTCAGTTTGAATAGTTCAAAACAGCGTTTTTCTATGTTTTTGCAAGTTTAAAACAGCAATTTGATCGTCATTTCTCATAAATCGCCGTTTCACACGAAAGAAACATGAATTTGTCAGTTTGAATAGTTCAAAACAGCGTTTTACTATGTCTTTGCAAGTTTAAAACAGCAATTTTATCGTCATTTCTCATAAATCGCCGTTTCACACGAAAGAAACATGAATTTGTCAGTTTGAATAGTTCAAAACAGCGTTTTTCTATGTTTTTGCAAGTTTAAAACAGCAATTTTATCGTCATTTCTCATAAATCGCCGTTTCACACGAAAGAAACATGAATTTGTCAGTTTGAATAGTTCAAAACAGCGTTTTTCTATGTTTTTGCAAGTTTAAAACAGCAATTTGATCGTCATTTCTCATAAAGCGCCGTTTCACACGAAAGAAACATGAATTTGTCAGTTTGAATAGTTCAAAACAGCGTTTTTCTATGTTTTTGCAAGTTTAAAACAGCAGTTTTATCGTGATTTCACAAAAATCCACCGTTTCGAACAAAAGAAACCTGAATTTATCAGTTTGAATAGTTTAAAACAGCGTTTTTCTATGTTTTTGCAAGTTTAAAACAGCAATTTTATCGTCATTTCTCATAAATCGCCGTTTCACAAGAAAGAAACATGAATTTGTCAGTTTGAATAGTTCAAAACAGCATTTTTCTATGTTTTTGCAAGTTTAAAACAGCAGTTTTATTGTGATTTCACAAAAATCCACCGTTTCGAACGAAAGAAACCTGAATTTTTTAGTTTGAATAGTTAAAAACAGCGTTTTTCTATGTTTTTGCAAGTTTAAAACAGCAATTTTATCGTCATTTCTCATAAATCGCCGTTTCGCACGAAAGAAACCTGAATTTATCAGTTTGAATAGTTAAAAACAGCGTTTTTCTATGTTTTTGCAAGTTTAAAACAGCAATTTTATAGCCATTTCTCATAAATCGCCGTTTCACACGAAAGAAACATGAATTTGTCAGTTTGAATAGTTCAAAACAGCGTTTTTCTATGTTTTTGCAAGTTTAAAACAGCAATTTTATCGTCATTTCTCATAAATCGCCGTTTCACACGAAAGAAACATGAATTTGTCAGTTTGAATAGTTCAAAACAGCGTTTTACTATGTTTTTGCAAGTTTAAAACAGCAATTTTATCGTCATTTCTCATAAATCGCCGTTTCACACGAAAGAAACATGAATTTGTCAGTTTGAATAGTTCAAAACAGCGTTTTCTATGTTTTTGCAAGTTTAAAACAGCAGTTTTATCGTGATTTCACAAAAATCCACCGTTTCGAACGAAAGAAACCTGAATTTATCAGTTTGAATAGTTAAAAACAGCGTTTTTCTATGTTTTTGCAAGTTTAAAACAGCAATTTTATCGTTATTTCTCATAAATCGCCGTTTCACACGAAAGAAACATGAATTTATCAGTTTGAATAGTTGAAAACAGCGTTTTTCTATGTTTTTGCAAGTTTAAAACAGCAATTTTATCGTCATTTCTCATAAATCGCCGTTTCACACGGAAGAAACATGAATTTATCAGTTTGAATAGTTGAAAACAGCGTTTTTCTATGTTTTTGCAAGTTTAAAACAGCAATTTTATCGTCATTTCTCATAAATCGCCGTTTCACACGAAAGAAACATGAATTTATCAGTTTGAATAGTTGAAAACAGCGTTTTTCTATGTTTTTGTAAGTTTAAAACAGCAATTTTATCGTCATTTCTCATAAATCGCCGTTTCACACGAAAGAAACATGAATTTGTCAGTTTGAATAGTTCAAAACAGCGTTTTTCTATGTTTTTGCAAGTTTAAAACATCAATTTTAACGTCATTTCTCATAAATCGCCGTTTCACACGAAAGAAACATGAATTTATCAGTTTGAATAGTTGGAAACAGCGTTTTTCTATGTTTTTGCAAGTTTAAAACAGCAGTTTTATCGTGATTTCACAAAAATCCACCGTTTCGAACGAAAGAAAACTGAATTTATCAGTTTGAATAGTTAAAAACAGCGTTTTTTTATGTTTTTGCAAGTTTAAAACAGCAATTTTATCGTCATTTCTCATAAATCGCCGTTTCACACGAAAAAAACATGAATTTGTCAGTTTGAATAGTTCAAAACAGCGTTTTTCTATGTTTTTGCAAGTTTAAAACAGCAATTTTATCGTCATTTCTCATAAATCGCCGTTTCACACGAAAGAAACATGAATTTATCAGTTTGAATAGTAAAAAACAGCATTTTTCTATGTTTTTGCAAGTTTAAAACAGCAATTTTATCGTCATTTCTTACAAATCGCCGTTTCACAAGAAAGAAACATGAATTTGTCAGTTTGAATAGTTCAAAACAGCGTTTTTCTATGTTTTTGCAAGTTTAAAACAGCAATTTGATCGTCATTTCTCATAAAGCGCCGTTTCACACGAAAGAAACATGAATTTGTCAGTTTGAATAGTTCAAAACAGCGTTTTTCTATGTTTTTGCAAGTTTAAAACAGCAGTTTTATCGTGATTTCACAAAAATCCACCGTTTCGAACAAAAGAAACCTGAATTTATCAGTTTGAATAGTTTAAAACAGCGTTTTTCTATGTTTTTGCAAGTTTAAAACAGCAATTTTATCGTCATTTCTCATAAATCGCCGTTTCACAAGAAAGAAACATGAATTTGTCAGTTTGAATAGTTCAAAACAGCATTTTTCTATGTTTTTGCAAGTTTAAAACAGCAGTTTTATTGTGATTTCACAAAAATCCACCGTTTCGAACGAAAGAAACCTGAATTTTTTAGTTTGAATAGTTAAAAACAGCGTTTTTCTATGTTTTTGCAAGTTTAAAACAGCAATTTTATCGTCATTTCTCATAAATCGCCGTTTCGCACGAAAGAAACCTGAATTTATCAGTTTGAATAGTTAAAAACAGCGTTTTTCTATGTTTTTGCAAGTTTAAAACAGCAATTTTATAGTCATTTCTCATAAATCGCCGTTTCACACGAAAGAAACATGAATTTGTCAGTTTGAATAGTTCAAAACAGCGTTTTTCTATGTTTTTGCAAGTTTAAAACAGCAATTTTATCGTCATTTCTCATAAATCGCCGTTTCACACGAAAGAAACATGAATTTGTCAGTTTGAATAGTTCAAAACAGCGTTTTACTATGTTTTTGCAAGTTTAAAACAGCAATTTTATCGTCATTTCTCATAAATCGCCGTTTCACACGAAAGAAACATGAATTTGTCAGTTTGAATAGTTCAAAACAGCGTTTTCTATGTTTTTGCAAGTTTAAAACAGCAGTTTTATCGTGATTTCACAAAAATCCACCGTTTCGAACGAAAGAAACCTGAATTTATCAGTTTGAATAGTTAAAAACAGCGTTTTTCTATGTTTTTGCAAGTTTAAAACAGCAATTTTATCGTTATTTCTCATAAATCGCCGTTTCACACGAAAGAAACATGAATTTATCAGTTTGAATAGTTGAAAACAGCGTTTTTCTATGTTTTTGCAAGTTTAAAACAGCAATTTTATCGTCATTTCTCATAAATCGCCGTTTCACACGGAAGAAACATGAATTTATCAGTTTGAATAGTTGAAAACAGCGTTTTTCTATGTTTTTGCAAGTTTAAAACAGCAATTTTATCGTCATTTCTCATAAATCGCCGTTTCACACGAAAGAAACATGAATTTATCAGTTTGAATAGTTGAAAACAGCGTTTTTCTATGTTTTTGTAAGTTTAAAACAGCAATTTTATCGTCATTTCTCATAAATCGCCGTTTCACACGAAAGAAACATGAATTTGTCAGTTTGAATAGTTCAAAACAGCGTTTTTCTATGTTTTTGCAAGTTTAAAACATCAATTTTAACGTCATTTCTCATAAATCGCCGTTTCACACGAAAGAAACATGAATTTATCAGTTTGAATAGTTGGAAACAGCGTTTTTCTATGTTTTTGCAAGTTTAAAACAGCAGTTTTATCGTGATTTCACAAAAATCCACCGTTTCGAACGAAAGAAAACTGAATTTATCAGTTTGAATAGTTAAAAACAGCGTTTTTTTATGTTTTTGCAAGTTTAAAACAGCAATTTTATCGTCATTTCTCATAAATCGCCGTTTCACACGAAAAAAACATGAATTTGTCAGTTTGAATAGTTCAAAACAGCGTTTTTCTATGTTTTTGCAAGTTTAAAACAGCAATTTTATCGTCATTTCTCATAAATCGCCGTTTCACACGAAAGAAACATGAATTTATCAGTTTGAATAGTAAAAAAC
The DNA here is from genome assembly GCA_963942605.1 of Poecilus cupreus. Lineage (NCBI taxonomy): Eukaryota > Metazoa > Arthropoda > Insecta > Coleoptera > Carabidae > Poecilus > Poecilus cupreus. The sequence continues at coordinate 14,471 of CAWWDY010002729.1, read as the reverse complement.
AGCATTTTTCTATGTTTTTGCAAGTTTAAAACAGCAATTTTATCGTCATTTCTTACAAATCGCCGTTTCACAAGAAAGAAACATGAATTTGTCAGTTTGAATAGTTCAAAACAGCGTTTTTCTATGTTTTTGCAAGTTTAAAACAGCAAATTTATCGTCATTTCTCATAAATCGCCGTTTCACACGAAAGAAACAGGAATTTGTCAGTTTGAATAGTTCAAAACAGCGTTTTACTATGTTTTTGCAAGTTTAAAACAGCAATTTTATCGTCATTTCTCATAAATCGCCGTTTCACACGAAAGAAACATGAATTTGTCAGTTTGAATAGTTCAAAACAGCGTTTTTCTATGTTTTTGCAAGTTTAAAACAGCAGTTTTATCGTGATTTCACAAAAATCCACCGTTTCAAACGAAAGAAACCTGAATTTATCAGTTTGAATAGTTAAAAACAGCGTTTTTTTATGTTTTTGTAAGTTTAAAACAGCAATTTTATCGTCATTTCTCATAAATCGCCGTTTCACACGAAAGAAACATGAATTTGTCAGTTTGAATAGTTCAAAACAGCGTTTTACTATGTTTTTGCAAGTTTAAAACAGCATTTTTATCGTCATTTCTCATAAATCGCCGTTTCACACGAAAGAAACATGAATTTGTCAGTTTGAATAGTTCAAAACAGCGTTTTTCTATGTTTTTGCAAGTTTAAAACAGCAGTTTTATTGTGATTTCACAAAAATCCACCGTTTCGAACGAAAGAAACCTGAATTTATCAGTTTGAATAGTTAAAAACAGCGTTTTTCTATGTTTTTGCAAGTTTAAAACAGCAATTTTATCGTCATTTCTCATAAATCGCCGTTTCACACGAAAGAAACATGAATTTGTCAGTTTGAATAGTTCAAAACAGCGTTTTACTATGTTTTTTGCAAGTTTAAAACAGCAATTTTATCGTCATTTCTCATAAATTGCCGTTTCACACGAAAGAAACATGAATTTGTCAGTTTGAATAGTTCAAAACAGCGTTTTTCTATGTTTTTGCAAGTTTAAAACATCAATTTTAACGTCATTTCTCATAAATCGCCGTTTCACACGAAAGAAACATGAATTTATCAGTTTGAATAGTTGGAAACAGCGTTTTTCTATGTTTTTGCAAGTTTAAAACAGCAGTTTTATCGTGATTTCACAAAAATCCACCGTTTCGAACGAAAGAAAACTGAATTTATCAGTTTGAATAGTTAAAAACAGCGTTTTTTTTATGTTTTTGCAAGTTTAAAACAGCAATTTTATCGTCATTTCTCATAAATCGCCGTTTCACACGAAAAAAACATGAATTTGTCAGTTTGAATAGTTCAAAACAGCGTTTTTCTATGTTTTTGCAAGTTTAAAACAGCAATTTTATCGTCATTTCTCATAAATCGCCGTTTCACACGAAAGAAACATGAATTTATCAGTTTGAATAGTAAAAAACAGCATTTTTCTATGTTTTTGCAAGTTTAAAACAGCAATTTTATCGTCATTTCTTACAAATCGCCGTTTCACAAGAAAGAAACATGAATTTGTCAGTTTGAATAGTTCAAAACAGCGTTTTTCTATGTTTTTGCAAGTTTAAAACAGCAAATTTATCGTCATTTCTCATAAATCGCCGTTTCACACGAAAGAAACAGGAATTTGTCAGTTTGAATAGTTCAAAACAGCGTTTTACTATGTTTTTTGCAAGTTTAAAACAGCAATTTTATCGTCATTTCTCATAAATCGCCGTTTCACACGAAAGAAACATGAATTTGTCAGTTTGAATAGTTCAAAACAGCGTTTTTCTATGTTTTTGCAAGTTTAAAACAGCAGTTTTATCGTGATTTCACAAAAATCCACCGTTTCAAACGAAAGAAACCTGAATTTATCAGTTTGAATAGTTAAAAACAGCGTTTTTTTATGTTTTTGTAAGTTTAAAACAGCAATTTTATCGTCATTTCTCATAAATCGCCGTTTCACACGAAAGAAACATGAATTTGTCAGTTTGAATAGTTCAAAACAGCGTTTTACTATGTTTTTGCAAGTTTAAAACAGCATTTTTATCGTCATTTCTCATAAATCGCCGTTTCACACGAAAGAAACATGAATTTGTCAGTTTGAATAGTTCAAAACAGCGTTTTTTCTATGTTTTTGCAAGTTTAAAACAGCAGTTTTATTGTGATTTCACAAAAATCCACCGTTTCGAACGAAAGAAACCTGAATTTATCAGTTTGAATAGTTAAAAACAGCGTTTTTCTATGTTTTTGCAAGTTTAAAACAGCAATTTTATCGTCATTTCTCATAAATCGCCGTTTCACACGAAAGAAACATGAATTTGTCAGTTTGAATAGTTCAAAACAGCGTTTTACTATGTTTTTTGCAAGTTTAAAACAGCAATTTTATCGTCATTTCTCATAAATTGCCGTTTCACACGAAAGAAACATGAATTTGTCAGTTTGAATAGTTCAAAACAGCGTTTTTCTATGTTTTTGCAAGTTTAAAACAGCAGTTTTATCCTGATTTCACAAAAATCAACCGTTTCGAACGAAAGAAACCTGAATTTATCAGTTTGAATAGTTAAAAACAGCGTTTTTCCATGTTTTTGCAAGTTTAAAACAGCAATTTTAACGTCATTTCTCATAAATCGCCGTTTCACACGAAAGAAACATAAATTTGTCAGTTTGAATAGTTCAAAACGGCGTTTTACTATGTTTTTGCAAGTTTAAAACAGCAATTTTATCGTAATTTCTCATAAATCGCCGTTTCACACGAAAGAAATATGAATTTATCAGTTTGAATAGTTGAAAACAGCGTTTTTCTATGTTTTTGCAAGTTTAAAACAGCAATTTTATCGTCATTTCTCATAAATCGCCGTTTCACACGAAAGAAACATGAATTTATCAGTTTGAATAGTTCAAAACAGCGTTTTACTATGTTTTTGCAAGTTTAAAACAGCAATTTTATCTTCATTTCTCATAAATCGCCGTTTCACACGAAAGAAACATGAATTTATCAGTTTGAATAGTTCAAAACAGCGTTTTTCTATGTTTTTGCAAGTTTAAAACAGCAATTTTATCGTCATTTCTCATAAATCGCCGTTTCACACGAAAGAAACATGAATTTGTCAGTTTGAATAGTTCAAAACAGCGTTTTTTCTATGTTTTTGCAAGTTTAAAACGGCAGTTTTATCGTGATTTCAAAAAAATCTACCGTTTCGAACGAAAGAAACTTGAATTTATCAGTTTGAATAGTTAAAAACAGCGTTTTTCTATGTTTTTGCAAGTTTAAAACAGCAATTTTATCGTCATTTCTCATAAATCGCCGTTTCACACGAAAGAAACATGAATTTGTCAGTTTGAATAGTTCAAAACAGCGTTTTTCTATGTTTTTGCAAGTTTAAAACAGCAATTTTATCGTCATTTCTCATAAATCGCCGTTTCACACGAAAGAAACATGAATTTATCAGTTTGAATAGTAAAAAACAGCATTTTTCTATGTTTTTGCAAGTTTAAAACAGCAATTTTATCGTCATTTCTTACAAATCGCCGTTTCACACGAAAGAAACATGAATTTGTCAGTTTGAATAGTTCTAAACAGCGTTTTTCTATGTTTTTGCAAGTTTAAAACAGCAATTTTATCGTCATTTCTCATAAATCGCCGTTTCACAAGAAAGAAACAGGAATTTGTCAGTTTGAATAGTTCAAAACAGCGTTTTACTATGTTTTTGCAAGTTTAAAACAGCAATTTTATCGTCATTTCTCATAAATCGCCGTTTCACACGAAAGAAACATGAATTTGTCAGTTTGAATAGTTCAAAACAGCGTTTTTCTATGTTTTTGAAGTTTAAAACAGCAGTTTTATCGTGATTTCACAAAAATCCACCGTTTCAAACGAAAGAAACCTGAATTTATCAGTTTGAATAGTTAAAAACAGCGTTTTTTTATGTTTTTGTAAGTTTAAAACAGCAATTTTATCGTCATTTCTCATAAATCGCCGTTTCACACGAAAGAAACATGAATTTGTCAGTTTGAATAGTTCAAAACAGCGTTTTACTATGTTTTTGCAAGTTTAAAACAGAATTTAATCGTCATTTCTCATAAATCGCCGTTTCACACGAAAGAAACATGAATTTATCAGTTTGAATAGTTCAAAACAGCGTTTTTCTATGTTTTTGCAAGTTTAAAACAGCAGTTTTATTGTGATTTCACAAAAATCCACCGTTTCGAACGAAAGAAACCTGAATTTATCAGTTTGAATAGTTAAAAACAGCGTTTTTTCTATGTTTTTGCAAGTTTAAAAACAGCAATTTTATCGTCATTTCTCATAAATCGCCGTTTCACACGAAAGAAACATGAATTTGTCAGTTTGAATAGTACAAAACAGCGTTTTACTATGTTTTTTGCAAGTTTAAAACAGCAATTTTATCGTCATTTCTCATAAATCGCCGTTTCACACGAAAGAAACATGAATTTGTCAGTTTGAATAGTTCAAAACAGCGTTTTTCTATGTTTTTGCAAGTTTAAAACAGCAGTTTTATCGTGATTTCACAAAAATCAACCGTTTCGAACGAAAGAAACCTGAATTTATCAGTTTGAATAGTTAAAAACAGCGTTTTTCCATGTTTTTGCAAGTTTAAAACAGCAATTTTATCGTCATTTCTCATAAATCGCGGTTTCACACGAAAGAAACATAAATTTGTCAGTTTGAATAGTTCAAAACGGCGTTTTACTATGTTTTTGCAAGTTTAAAACAGCAATTTTATCGTAATTTCTCATAAATCGCCGTTTCACACGAAAGAAATATGAATTTATCAGTTTGAATAGTTGAAAACAGCGTTTTTCTATGTTTTTGCAAGTTTAAAACAGCAATTTTATCGTCATTTCTCATAAATCGCCGTTTCACACGAAAGAAACATGAATTTATCAGTTTGAATAGTTCAAAACAGCGTTTTACTATGTTTTTGCAAGTTTAAAACAGCAATTTTATCTTCATTTCTCATAAATCGCCGTTTCACACGAAAGAAACATGAATTTATCAGTTTGAATAGTTCAAAACAGCGTTTTTTCTATGTTTTTGCAAGTTTAAAACAGCAATTTTATCGTCATTTCTCATAAATCGCCGTTTCACACGAAAGAAACATGAATTTGTCAGTTTGAATAGTTCAAAACAGCGTTTTTCTATGTTTTTGCAAGTTTAAAACGGCAGTTTTATCGTGATTTCAAAAAAATCTACCGTTTCGAACGAAAGAAACTTGAATTTATCAGTTTGAATAGTTAAAAACAGCGTTTTTCTATGTTTTTGCAAGTTTAAAACAGCAATTTTATCGTCATTTCTCATAAATCGCCGTTTCACACGAAAGAAACATGAATTTGTCTGTTTGAATAGTTCAAAACAGCGTTTTACTATGTTTTTGCAAGTGTAAAACAGCATTTTTATCGTCATTTCTCATAAATCGCCGTTTCACACGAAAGAAACATGAATTTGTCAGTTTGAATAGTTCAAAACAGCGTTTTTCTGTGTTTTTGCAAGTTTAAAACAGCAATTTTATCGTCATTTCTCATAAATCGCCGTTTCACACGAAAGAAACATGAATTTGTCAGTTTGAATAGTTCAAAACAGCGTTTTACTATGTTTTTTGCAAGTTTAAAACAGCAATTTTATCGTCATTTCTCATAAATCGCCGTTTCACACGAAAGAAACATGAATTTGTCAGTTTGAAAAGTTCAAAACAGCGTTTTTCTATGTTTTTGCAAGTTTAAAACAGCAGTTTTATCGTGATTTCACAAAAATCAACCGTTTTGAACGAAAGAAACCTGAATTTATCAGTTTGAATAGTTAAAAACAGCGTTTTTCTATGTTTTTGCAAGTTTAAAACTGCAATTTTATCGTCATTTCTCATAAATCGCCGTTTCACACAAAAGAAACATGAATTTGTCAGTTTATATAGTTCAAAACGGCGTTTTACTATGTTTTTGCAAGTTCAAAACAGCAGTTTTATCGTAATTTCACAAAAATCCACCGTTTCGAACGAAAGAAACCTGAATTTATCAGTTTGAATAGTTAAAAACAGCGTTTTTCTATGTTTTTGCAAGTTTAAAACAGCAATTTTATCGTCATTTCTCATAAATCGCCGTTTCACACGAAAGAAACATGAATTTGTCAGTTTGAATAGTTCAAAACAGCGTTTTACTATGTTTTTGCATGTTTAAAACAGCAATTTTATCGTCATTTCTCATAAATCGCCGTTTCACACGAAAGAAACATGAATTTGTCAGTTTGAATAGTTCAAAACAGCGTTTTACTATGTTTTTGCAAGTTTAAAACAGCAGTTTTATTGTGATTTCACAAAAATCCTCCGTTTCGAACGAAAGAAACCTGAATTTATCAGTTTGAAGAGTTAAAAACAGCGTTTTTCAATGTTTTTGCAAGTTTAAAACAGCAATTTTATCGTCATTTCTCAAAAATCGCCGTTTCGCACGAAAGAAACCTGAATTTATCAGTTTGAATAGTTAAAAACAGCGTTTTTCTATGTTTTTGCAAGTTTAAAACAGCAATTTTATCGTCATTTCTCATAAATCGCCGTTTCACACGAAAGAAACATGAATTTGTTAGTTTGAATAGTTCAAAACAGCGTTTTTCTATGTTTTTGCAAGTTTAAAACAGCAATTTTATCGTCATTTCTCATAAATCGCCGTTTAACACGAAAGAAACATGAATTTGTCAGTTTGAATAGTTCAAAACAGCGTTTTACTATGTTTTTGCAAGTTTAAAACAGCATTTTTATCGTCATTTCTCATAAATCGCCGTTTCAAACGAAAGAAACATGAATTTGTCAGTTTGAATAGTTCAAAACAGCGTTTTTCTATGTTTTTGCAAGTTTAAAACAGCAGTTTTATTGTGATTTCACTAAAATCCACCGTTTCGAACGAAAGAAACCTGAATTTATCAGTTTGAATAGTTAAAAACAGCGTTTTTCTATGTTTTTGCAAGTTTAAAACAGCAATTTTATCGTCATTTCTCATAAATCGCCGTTTCACACGAAAGAAACATGAATTTGTCAGTTTGAATAGTTCAAAACAGCGTTTTACTATGTTTTTTGCAAGTTTAAAACAGCAATTTTATCGTCATTTCTCATAAATCGCCGTTTCACACGAAAGAAACATGAATTTGTCAGTTTGAATAGTTCAAAACAGCGTTTTTCTATGTTTTTTCAAGTTTAAAACAGCAGTTTTATCGTGATTTCACAAAAATCAACCGTTTCGAACGAAAGAAACCTGAATTTATCAGTTTGAATAGTTAAAAACAGCGTTTTTCTATGTTTTTGCAAGTTTAAAACAGCAATTTTATCTTCATTTCTCATAAATCGCCGTTTCACACGAAAGAAACATGAATTTATCAGATTGAATAGTTCAAAACAGAGTTTTTCTATGTTTTTGCAAGTTAAAAACGGCAGTATTATCGTGATTTCAAAAAAATCTACCGTTTCGAACGAAAGAAACTTGAATTTATCAGTTTGAATAGTTAAAAACAGCGTTTTTCTGTGTTTTTGCAAGTTTAAAACAGCAATTTTATCGCTTTTTCTCATAAATCGCCGTTTCACACGAAAGAAACATGAATTTGTCAGTTTATATAGTTCAAAACGGCGTTTTACTATGTTTTTGCAAGTTCAAAACAGCAGTTTTATCGTAATTTCACAAAAATCCACCGTTTCGAACGAAAGAAACCTGAATTTATCAGTTTGAATAGTTAAAAACAGCGTTTTTCTATGTTTTTGCAAGTTTAAAACAGCAATTTTATCGTCATTTCTCATAAATCGCCGTTTCACACGAAAGAAACATGAATTTGTCAGTTTGAATAGTTCAAAACAGCGTTTTACTATGTTTTTGCATGTTTAAAACAGCAATTTTATCGTCATTTCTCATAAATCGCCGTTTCACACGAAAGAAACATGAATTTGTCAGTTTGAATAGTTCAAAACAGCGTTTTACTATGTTTTTGCAAGTTTAAAACAGCAGTTTTATTGTGATTTCACAAAAATCCTCCGTTTCGAACGAAAGAAACCTGAATTTATCAGTTTGAATAGTTAAAAACAGCGTTTTTCTATGTTTTTGCAAGTTTAAAACAGCAATTTTATCGTCATTTCTCATAAATCGCCGTTTCGCACGAAAGAAACCTGAATTTATCAGTTTGAATAGTTAAAAACAGCGTTTTTCTATGTTTTTGCAAGTTTAAAACAGCAATTTTATCGTCATTTCTCATAAATCGCCGTTTCACACGAAAGAAACATGAATTTGTTAGTTTGAATAGTTCAAAACAGCGTTTTTCTATGTTTTTGCAAGTTTAAAACAGCAATTTTATCGTCATATCTCATAAATCGCCGTTTCACACGAAAGAAACATGAATTTGTCAGTTTGAATAGTTCAAAACAGCGTTTTACTATGTTTTTGCAAGTTTAAAACAGCATTTTTATCGTCATTTCTCATAAATCGCCGTTTCACACGAAAGAAACATGAATTTGTCAGTTTGAATAGTTCAAAACAGCGTTTTTCTATGGTTTTGCAAGTTTAAAACAGCAGTTTTATTGTGATTTCACAAAAATCCACCGTTTCGAACGAAAGAAACCTGAATTTATCAGTTTGAATAGTTAAAAACAGCGTTTTTCTATGTTTTTGCAAGTTTAAAACAGCAATTTTATCGTCATTTCTCATAAATCGCCGTTTCACACGAAAGAAACATGAATTTGTCAGTTTGAATAGTTCAAAACAGCGTTTTACTATGTTTTTTGCAAGTTTAAAACAGCAATTTTATCGTCATTTCTCATAAATCGCCGTTTCACACGAAAGAAACATGAATTTGTCAGTTTGAATAGTTCAAAACAGCGTTTTTTCTATGTTTTTGCAAGTTTAAAACAGCAGTTTTATCGTGATTTCACAAAAATCAACCGTTTCGAACGAAAGAAACCTGAATTTATCAGTTTGAATAGTTTAAAACAGCGTTTTTCTATGTTTTTGCAAGTTTAAAACAGCAATTTTATCGTCATTTCTCATAAATCGCCGTTTCACACGAAAGAAACATGAATTTGTCAGTTTGAATAGTTCAAAACAGCGTTTTACTATGTTTTTGCAAGTTTAAAACAGCAATTTTATCGTCATTTCTCATAAATCGCCGTTTCACACGAAAGAAACATGAATTTGTTAGTTTGAATAGTTCAAAACAGCGTTTTTCTATGTTTTTGCAAGTTTAAAACAGCAATTTTATCGTCATATCTCATAAATCGCCGTTTCACACGAAAGAAACATGAATTTGTCAGTTTGAATAGTTCAAAACAGCGTTTTACTATGTTTTTGCAAGTTTTAAAACAGCATTTTTATCGTCATTTCTCATAAATCGCCGTTTCACACGAAAGAAACATGAATTTGTCAGTTTGAATAGTTCAAAACAGCGTTTTTCTATGGTTTTGCAAGTTTAAAACAGCAGTTTTATTGTGATTTCACAAAAATCCACCGTTTCGAACGAAAGAAACCTGAATTTATCAGTTTGAATAGTTAAAAACAGCGTTTTTCTATGTTTTTGCAAGTTTAAAACAGCAATTTTATCGTCATTTCTCATAAATCGCCGTTTCACACGAAAGAAACATGAATTTGTCAGTTTGAATAGTTCAAAACAGCGTTTTACTATGTTTTTTGCAAGTTTAAAACAGCAATTTTATCGTCATTTCTCATAAATCGCCGTTTCACACGAAAGAAACATGAATTTGTCAGTTTGAATAGTTCAAAACAGCGTTTTTCTATGTTTTTGCAAGTTTAAAACAGCAGTTTTATCGTGATTTCACAAAACCAACCGTTTCGAACGAAAGAAACCTGAATTTATCAGTTTGAATAGTTAAAAACAGCGTTTTTCTATGTTTTTGCAAGTTTAAAACAGCAATTTTATCTTCATTTCTCATAAATCGCCGTTTCACACGAAAGAAACATGAATTTATCAGATTGAATAGTTCAAAACAGCGTTTTTCTATGTTTTTGCAAGTTTAAAACAGCAATTTTATCGTCATTTCTCATAAATCGCCGTTTCACACGAAAGAAACATGAATTTGTCAGTTTGAATAGTTCAAAACAGCGTTTTTTCTATGTTTTTGCAAGTTTTAAAACGGCAGTTTTATCGTGATTTCACAAAATCCACCGTTTCGAACGAAAGAAACCTGAATTTATCAGTTTGAATAGTTAAAAACAGCGTTTTTCTATGTTTTTGCAAGTTTAAAACAGCAGTTTTTATCGTGATTTCACAAAAATCCACCGTTTCGAACGAAAGAAACCTGAATTTATCAGTTTGAATAGTTTAAAACAGCGTTTTTCTATGTTTTTGCAAGTTTAAAACAGCAATTTTATTGTCATTTCTCATAAATCGCCGTTTCACACGAAAGAAACATGAATTTGTCAGTTTGAATAGTTCAAAACAGCGTTTTACTATGTTTTTGCAAGTTTAAAACAGCAATTTTATCGTCATTTCTCATAAATCGCCGTTTCACATGAAAGAAACATGAATTTGTCAGTTTATATAGTTTAAAACGGCGTTTTACTATGTTTTTGCAAGTTCAAAACAGCAGTTTTATCGTAATTTCACAAAAATCCACCGTTTCGAACGAAAGAAACCTGAATTTATCAGTTTGAATAGTTAAAAACAGCGTTTTTCTATGTTTTTGCAAGTTTAAATCAGCAATTTTATCGTCATTTCTCATAAATCGCCGTTTCACACGAAAGAAACATGAATTTGTCAGTTTGAATAGTTCAAAACAGCGTTTTTCTATGTTTTTGCATGTTTTAAAACAGCAATTTTATCGTCCTTTCTCATAAATCGCCGTTTCACACGAAAGAAACATGAATTTGTCAGTTTGAATAGTTCAAAACAGCGTTTTACTATGTTTTTGCAAGTTTAAAACAGCAGTTTTATTGTGATTTCACAAAAATCCTCCGTTTCGAACGAAAGAAACCTGAATTTATCAGTTTGAATAGTTAAAAACAGCGTTTTTTCTATGTTTTTGCAAGTTTAAAACAGCAATTTTATCGTCATTTCTCATAAATCGCCGTTTCGCACGAAAGAAACCTGAATTTTATCAGTTTGAATAGTTAAAAACAGCGTTTTTCTATGTTTTTGCAAGTTTAAAACAGCAATTTTATCGTCATTTCTCATAAATCGCCGTTTCACACGAAAGAAACATGAATTTGTTAGTTTGAATAGTTCAAAACAGCGTTTTTCTATGTTTTTGCAAGTTTAAAACAGCAATTTTATCGTCATTTCTCATAAATCGCCGTTTCACACGAAAGAAACATGAATTTGTCAGTTTGAATAGTTCAAAACAGCGTTTTACTATGTTTTTGCAAGTTTAAAACAGCATTTTTATCGTCATTTCTCATAAATCGCCGTTTCACACGAAAGAAACATGAATTTGTCAGTTTGAATAGTTCAAAACAGCGTTTTTCTATGTTTTTGCAAGTTTAAAACAGCAGTTTTATTGTGATTTCACAAAAATCCACCGTTTCGAACGAAAGAAACCTGAATTTATCAGTTTGAATAGTTAAAAACAGCGTTTTTCTATGTTTTTGCAAGTTTAAAACAGCAATTTTATCGTCATTTCTCATAAATCGCCGTTTCACACGAAAGAAACATGAATTTGTCAGTTTGAATAGTTCAAAACAGCGTTTTTCTATGTTTTTTGCAAGTTTAAAACGGCAGTTTTATCGTGATTTCAAAAAAATCTACCGTTTCGAACGAAAGAAACTTGAATTTATCAGTTTGAATAGTTAAAAACAGCGTTTTTCTATGTTTTTGCAAGTTTAAAACAGCAATTTTATCGTCATTTCTCATAAATCGCCGTTTCACACGAAAGAAACATGAATTTGTCAGTTTGAATAGTTCAAAACAGCGTTTTACTATGTTTTTGCAAGTTTAAAACAGCATTTTTATCGTCATTTCTCATAAATCGCCGTTTCACACGAAAGAAACATGAATTTGTCAGTTTGAATAGTTCAAAACAGCGTTTTTCTGTGTTTTTGCAAGTTTAAAACAGCAATTTTATCGTCATTTCTCATAAATCGCCGTTTCACACGAAAGAAACATGAATTTGTCAGTTTGAATAGTTCAAAACAGCGTTTTACTATGTTTTTTGCAAGTTTAAAACAGCAATTTTATCGTCATTTCTCATAAATCGCCGTTTCACACGAAAGAAACATGAATTTGTCAGTTTGAATAGTTCAAAACAGCGTTTTTCTATGTTTTTGCAAGTTTAAAACAGCAGTTTTATCGTGATTTCACAAAAAATCAACCGTTTCGAACGAAAGAAACCTGAATTTATCAGTTTGAATAGTTAAAACAGCGTTTTTCTATGTTTTTGCAAGTTTAAAACTGCAATTTTATCGTCATTTCTCATAAATCGCCGTTTCACACGAAAGAAACATGAATTTGTCAGTTTATATAGTTCAAAACGGCGTTTTACTATGTTTTTGCAAGTTCAAAACAGCAGTTTTATCGTAATTTCACAAAAATCCACCGTTTCGAACGAAAGAAACCTGAATTTATCAGTTTGAATAGTTAAAAACAGCGTTTTTTCTATGTTTTTGCAAGTTTAAAACAGCAATTTTATCGTCATTTCTCATAAATCGCCGTTTCACACGAAAGAAACATTAATTTGTCAGTTTGAATAGTTCAAAACAGCGTTTTACTATGTTTTTGCATGTTTAAAACAGCAATTTTATCGTCATTTCTCATAAATAGCCGTTTCACACGAAAGAAACATGAATTTGTCAGTTTGAATAGTTCAAAACAGCGTTTTACTATGTTTTTTGCAAGTTTAAAACAGCAGTTTTATTGTGATTTCACAAAAATCCTCCGTTTCGAACGAAAGAAACCTGAATTTATCAGTTTTGAATAGTTAAAAACAGAGTTTTTCTATGTTTTTGCAAGTTTAAAACAGCAATTTTATCGTCATTCCTCATAAATCGCCTTTTCGCACGAAAGAAACCTGAATTTATCAGTTTGAATAGTTAAAAAACAGCGTTTTTTCTATGTTTTTGCAAGTTTAAAACAGCAATTTATCGTCATTTCTCATTAAATCGCCGTTTCACACGAAAGAAACATGAATTTGTTAGTTTGAATAGTTCAAAACAGCGTTTTTTCTATGTTTTTGCAAGTTTAAAACAGCAATTTTATCGTCATTTCTCATAAATCGCCGTTTCACACGAAAGAAACATGAATTTGTCAGTTTGAATAGTTCAAAACAGCGTTTTACTATGTTTTTGCAAGTTTAAAACAGCATTTTATCGTCATTTCTCATAAATCGCCGTTTCACACGAAAGAAACATGAATTTGTCAGTTTGAATAGTTCAAAACAGCGTTTTTCTATGTTTTTGCAAGTTTAAAACAGCAGTTTTATTGTGATTTCACAAAAATCCACCGTTTCGAACGAAAGAAACCTGAATTTATCAGTTTGAATAGTTAAAAACAGCGTTTTTCTATGTTTTTGCAAGTTTAAAACAGCAATTTTATCGTCATTTCTCATAAATCGCCGTTTCACACGAAAGAAACATGAATTTGTCAGTTTGAATAGTTCAAAACAGCGTTTTACTATGTTTTTTGCAAGTTTAAAACAGCAATTTTATCGTCATTTCTCATAAATCGCCGTTTCACACGAAAGAAACATGAATTTGTCAGTTTGAATAGTTCAAAACAGCGTTTTTTCTATGTTTTTGCAAGTTTAAAACAGCAGTTTTATCGTGATTTCACAAAAATCAACCGTTTCGAACGAAAGAAACCTGAATTTATCAGTTTGAATAGTTAAAAACAGCGTTTTTCTATGTTTTTGCAAGTTTAAAACAGCAATTTTATCTTCATTTCTCATAAATCGCCGTTTCACACGAAAGAAACATGAATTTATCAGATTGAATAGTTCAAAACAGCGTTTTTCTATGTTTTTGCAAGTTTAAAACAGCAATTTTATCGTCATTTCTCATAAATCGCCGTTTCACACGAAAGAAACATGAATTTGTCAGTTTGAATAGTTCAAAACAGCGTTTTTCTATGTTTTTGCAAGTTTAAAACGGCAGTTTTATCGTGATTTCACAAAAATCCACCGTTTCGAACGAAAGAAACCTGAATTTATCAGTTTGAATAGTTAAAAACAGCGTTTTTCTATGTTTTTGCAAGTTTAAAACAGCAATTTTATCGTCATTTCTCATAAATCGCCGTTTCATACGAAAGAAACATGAATTTGTCAGTTTGAATAGTTCAAAACAGCGTTTTACTATGTTTTTGCAAGTTTAAAACAGCATTTTTATCGTCATTTCTCATAAATCGCCGTTTCACAAGAAAGAAACATGAATTTGTCAGTTTGAATAGTTCAAAACAGCGTTTTTCTATGTTTTTGCAAGTTTAAAACAGCAATTTTATCGTCATTTCTCATAAATCGCCGTTTCACAC